>JAGDQP010012282.1:656-16064 GCA_022664845.1 Lepisma saccharinum
AAACGGGACGAGATGACTGGAGAGTGGAGGAGACTGCATAATGAAGAACTCCACGGACTGTACGATTCACCAGATGTTGTAAAAATAATGAAATCGAGACGACTAAGGTGGGCAGGGCATGTAGCTCGGATGGGGGAAAAACGAAGATTATATTCAATCCTGGTTGGAAGGCCCGATGGAAAGAGGCCATTGGGAAGACCGAGACGTCGTTGGGAGGACAATATTAGAAGAGATCTTCGAGAAGTAGGTGTTCGTGATGAAAACTGGCTTGATACTGCCCAGGATAGAATCCAATGGCGAACGTTTGTTACTGCGGCGATGAACTTGCGAGTTCCATAAGCCATAGAGTTAGTTAGTTAGTTCAGATATATTTGTACCTCGCTGAACATTGCGCTGAAAAAATCATTTACAGGCCCAATTTTCTTATCGGTAGATGTTAGATCAGAACCATCAGGTTTAGTAATTTTAGCTTTAATATACAACATAGTGTGTGGCAAATCAATATAGTCATCACCGTGGCCGGGAACCACAAACTCAATGGGTGCATTATCAGAAATGGAGGCCACCGGTTTATACTGTCTTGTTACCTAAAATACTCGTTTGATCGGGCAGACCCGCAAATAAATCAAACTTTGATTTCGTACACTCACACTGCATTTTTACTGCTATTAATACTCTTATTGGTTTACTTTTATAATACCATATTACGTCTACAAAAATGTGATTTTACACATACCCTGCCAAACTGAAAAGGGAGAGGATTATCACTGCTATAACTTAAATCTATAACTACCTGGTCAAATTGTTTACGTTGCACGGGGACATAGTGGGGGTTTTCAAAGATGTGAACATTGCTGGCACCGTACTCTTTAATATTTGTATTTACAATACGCAGCAGTGGTGCGACAGTATCGTCTACCAACTGCTGTTTGATAATATCACTATAAATATACATATGTATGGGCAGTGATTTTTGTAGATTGGGTGGGAAACGGGCATGATGGATCAGGGCGATATTATATTGTTGTATATGATCAAAACCGAGTATTTTGGCTAATTCGGGTGATAGGCGTACTTCTACACTCTTTCCTTCTTTTCTTACTCTACTGACCTCAATGCGATTTACCGACGCCTTGACGTTTAGTTGTAAATTCAATTTATCACTTTTAAGATTAATTTGAGACAGGATATCGTCAACATGATAATAATTACCTGGCATTACTGTAGTCATGTTCCAGCTGTCATTATTCGTAGTGCGGTAATAAATTTGATTAGTATATTTTGAAACGAGCTTGTATAGTGTATCTCAACAACCGCTGTTTCCCATACACACCCTTTCTCCAACATAATAGGATGATATAATTTTGTAGTATAGCAGGCCAGGGTATTTTGGGGGAAATATTCCATAGAACTATTACTGGGGATGGTGAGGTAAGAACTACTACACTGCTGTTCCATAATAATAATTAATAAAAAATATCTCTTTCGCCTTTTCTTTATAACACCGGTTTGTTTAATTTTACGTTTTCCTCCCACCAACACCAGATTTATTTTATTTTAAGCCTTATTTTTTAAATTACTTTTGGCCTGTTCCCAGCGTGATTTTAAAACTTCTTCAGCAGGCCTATTATTATCTAGCAGGTCTCCAGCTACATTAATACCTGTACGTAGGAGTTCTTTACCAACAGTTTTTGCACCTTGTTTTATCAGAGGAAACACCGTACTCAAGAGACCACCAAGAAAACTACCTATACCATAACTTTCCTGGTAATGGTGACCCTCTATATACATGATAACCACTACTTGCTTGATGCGAGTAATACTGAAAATAAGCATCATTCATGTTTTCGGCTATATACACAGCTATGACATTAGTTTTACAATATTCTATTATTATTATTATTATTATTATTATTAAACACTCTTTTTTAAATATGATATCGGAATCCATAAATTAAATGAAGCTGGATAACCACGTCAACCGACAAGTATGCGTTTACCCTTAGCTTCCAGAATTTCGTCTATTTCATAAACGTTTGGGAGTGGTACCCCTTTTATTTCCTCTTCATAAAATGTACCATCAATGAATTCACGATTCAAATCTTCTAACACATAAACCACTTATAGAGAGCGTGTTTTATTTTAAATATCTCCAAAGACCAATTTTCTTTGTAACATCTTGCAAAATGCCGTTTGCCCAGGGTAATTCTGACTATATCACCTTTTTTATATTTCGCCACCTTAACACTTGCACTAGGCGCAACTATTCTATTCCACACTTGTTGAAACTTATTCTGGTTCACAAGGGCTGGGGCTAATTTATGGGTTGCATAGGGTCTGGAGTTATAGACTTGTTTAGGGAGCATAACTATGAAGCAATAAGTCTTCTTTGCTGTAAAATATTTCCACATCCGTTGTTTGGGGGTAAGATTCAGCCGTTCTACAATGCTTGCTTTAATTTCGAAGTTTTTTATTGTAAAAAACTGAATATGTTGTTTTTTCAAGAACGTCTGGAATGCACTGTTAACAAACTCTGTACCTTTGTCTGTTTGCAGACGTAGAGGTTTTATGCTTACTCGTGGCAAATATTTTCTTAAACACTTCGATAATATTTTCACCAGTTTTACTGCGGACGAGCACCGCCCATGCATATCGACTAAATGAATCAATTACTTTAAAAACATACCTGTAGCCATCATTATATTTTTGTAGACTTTGCATATCGTTTAAATCGGTTTGCCACTTATCGTCAATATTAAACACTAAATGGGCTGCGTCGAAACCGTTTTCGTGCAGGATTATGTAATGAATACGCCGGTTGTTGTTTCAACCACTCTTCCACTCGTTGTAACTCTACTGATTTGTTTACTGCTTTCCATAATGCGCGATCTGTTGAGAATGAAGCAGGGTGCGCCGGGATGTAGTAAATAGCTGCCAGCTTCTTCATGGTCGGTAGTAGCGCCAACGTTTGCGTGATGGTCCAGGCTGCTCTTCCGCCTCCTTCTCCTTTTTTGTGTCAGCAGTGGTCAGTTTTCTTATATAATCTATACGTTGAGGATTCCCCAGATAGGCTAGTGGTGTGTTTGATTTAGCTAACAGTACAGCAAAAGGTTCCCAACCTATAGCCGGAGTATTTTTCTTTCAATACTTAACAAAATTAGATATTAAGTCTACTATATTGGCACCAGGAATTAATTTACCAAATATGTTAACATTACCATTGGCATAACATTGAATATCGGAATTTTCTTTTAATATATGTAATAACGGTCTTGCTTTACGCAAGTAAATTTCCGAGAGAGCAGCTATAATTTCATCATCATCATATGTTCTACTAGTAGTGGCAATACTAATTGCAGCCCCCGCAAGAGGTTTTTTTAACAAGGTGTAGATATTTTTGTAACACCTCTCTATATTTCACCAATTTTTTCTCAACACTTAAATTTCTTATTATTTAAAATTTGATTCATTTCATCGAGATTCGTTACACTCTGACAATGGTGTAATTTCTCAGGGGAGATTAAAATAAGTTTTCTAGCATGCTGCATAATTACTACTTAATCAGAGTAGATAATATATACCCCCTAGAAGAGGGGCGAGCATTGCAGTTAGAAAAAACCCTTTTTGTAGAATTATACGTTTTTTTCTTTTGTTTTAGTGTCGGACCCTTGAGCACCAAGTATCTTTTCTCTTTTTTATAGTGGCACGTTCCCGTGTAATAGATTATAGGAACATTCACAAACAGACCGAAATTATTCGGAATCTGCGTTTAGTAATATCACCTTGCGTACTTTAGGTTTTGCCCTGGTCAAAAGTTTAAGTAAGTGAGCATTATCCTTATTAATCATTTACATACCCTCTATTATTGTAGAAATAAATATTATAATATATACAGTATTGTCATTATTTCTTCACCACCACCGGTACATACACATAATTAAAAGGATCAGAGGGAAAAACACAGGTTCGAATCCGGTCCTCGTGAATAGTGTTTTGTTTTAAATCAAACAACAAATAGTCGTGAGCATTACGGGTTGCATCCTGATAAGCTTCCTGTATAAATTTTGCGGTGCCCGGACACATCTGCCGGGACAGGTAATTAATTTGGGCAAGATCTCTGGGGTTCTTAAAACGCACCAAATATTGACTGTTTAGAGAAAAATCACGCATACCTCTCGCCTGGTGAAACATATTCTGAGTTATAAAAATAACACTTAAATTCCGGTGGAAGCTACCTTTAGTAAATATATCCACAACCCGCCTATCACACTCGCGCATTTGATCGTCTGTAATGATAAGATGGGGCCCATCGGCCACTGAAAACTCACCACAACCCTGTGGCAAGCCCTCCTTAAATTTACAATAGTGTGTGAGTGTATTGTATAACGGCTGTCACTCGCCATAACACCAGATTATATTTTAAATACATTGCTGTAATGCTCGAGAAATGTTTTAACAAAGTAGCTATTTCCACACTCTGTAGACACCCAAATGATACATGTAAAATTTATTTGACACTCTATATTCTAGTATATTATACGACAATGCGAATTAGGAATATAATATAATATTGTTATTATTTCGAATTTTAAAAGTTAATGCTTCTAGTTCAATACGTTTAGATAGACCTGTAGTAGTAGTAGTAGTAAATTCCTGTGACATTTCTTTTAAACACTTTTGCACGTATTCTCTTGCCTTCTCGCAAGTAGAAATAGCATATTGGATACCCGGCATGTAGAGATGAAATTTTCTCCATGTATAATTAAAAAAATACCTGACGGTTATTATTATCATCTGATGCGAGAATAAAACATTGACGAGTACCTTTATATGTGTCTGATAATATTACATCAAATTTATCACAAAGAGAAAATTCTGTGGTAGCCCCAGAGCCGATGTCAATGAGCTAAAATAGTTGTTAATATATTGAGAATAGGATATAAATTTATACCACTCATTAAGCGATAGGTGGTATATATGCACAGTAATTGTGTAGACTAATAACTACAGAAAATGTTCCATCAACATCATCATAAGCAAGGCCGACGCATATTTGAATTTCATTAACATTATAATAATAGTTTAAAACGTGATGCTCAATATTTTTGCTCTCTCTCTCTCTCTCTCTCTCTCTCTCTCTCTCTCTCTCTCTCCGTAACCTTAAATATCTTGCTATTTTCACCTTTTGTAATTACTCGGTGATCCTTAGTTCTACCAATTTGCCAGCCACTGGAGATAGTAACAGGCGGAATATTATATACAACAATATCACGCATATGTTCAAAGTTAATTTGTTCTAGTGTGTTACTATTCAGAGTAATACCTTTAATTTCACATTTATACATATTTTCACCACTGGTCGGATTATGCACATCATAGCCATAACATTTTGGAGCCCTGCACAGTACTCTTGATTATATGCGGCGGGCCCGTACTTTACTAACTCATTTTTCCATTCACCCAGATAACTCGGGAGCACTGTCCCAGTGAATATAAATGATACTAACAATATCATAATACAGCACACGATCGCCGAGCATGTCCTAGTATAATTCGAGTCGAGCGTGTGCTGTAGTATACGCTGCTATAATTACATTGGTATTTCTCGAGCTGACCCTAACACTGTCATCCACTGCCCAGTTTAGCAGGCGAATGTTATCAACCACTGCAATGCACGATTTGACTTCAATGTTAGGGTCAGTCAGTTTCGTAAAATACTCCGCTGGCTCTCTAATAATACTAGTCTGTTCAAGGTTCTCACGCTGTGCGAATTTACCCACAGCCAGTTCAGGGGCAGTTTGGCAATGCTCTTTTTCGCCTTGTTCTTAGCGATTTTCTCCCGCTCCAGCTGAATACTCTCCTTCTCGAAATACTCCTTTATGAAGGCCTCTTACTCTTCCTCTGTATTACATCCCGCGGGCCACCCACTACACTCCGTCTTCACCTTCATAAACATGTTAATGTTGTCGGTGAAGACCCCTCATTCTTTCTTCTCGGGGTCGTACATTAGAGCCCTATATTTCCATACTTCGTGTTTTTCCAACACACGATATCCTTTCTCAACCGCTTTCCTCACTTCATCCACAACCCATACACCGGTCACAGCACGCCCTGTCTCGGTGTGTGTGCATTCCTCCTCTGCGCTGTTGCAAGTGTCCGCACATGTCCTACAAAGAGGCAATAATAATTTGCCGCCTGTTCGATAGGGGAGAACGGGATGGTAAAAGTTCTCGTGTGGCAAGACAGTGCATTGTATTATCCCCTCAAATGCAGAAATATAAGGACACTCGCTGTCACCGACATAGATCTTTAGGTCGCCCACTGGGTATTTCTTTACCTTACAGCAGTAGGAGGAAAGGGAAATTATATCTACATATTTAACCCTCTCCCCGGGATATACCTTATAATATAGCTTTGTAGCGTCCACACGAACCCCGTACAGTGCATCGCGAGGTTGGATTGGGCATTTTTGTTGCGGGATGGCTGTGAACAAAATCATGTACTTCGGGGTGGTCTCGGTGCTAGCGGCGCCACTGACATTCCCACATTTCATGTACAAATACCCCAGTTCCTTCAATCGGGTTATTTTAGCATGTTCTCTCATAGCGCGTATTAAAAGTGTTGTAGGGGTAATCGAACACAGAATTATCACGAGCAAGGGGGTAACACCGTGGGAAACCATGATACAGGAACCCCTGATACCCCAGACATTCTCTTGGTCCTGGTACAGGGCATACCCATCTACTTTGAACCCTCGTCTGACTGTAGCTTCCATCCTGCATGTTCAATGTTAATACCAAAATTTTGCGAATTATGTACCAGCCACTAGACAGCCCCCACAGACTGAGTATCGCGCCATCGATACCCGTTATGCGGGATGATACCTATTTTCTCAGGCTGTAAAAACCGCCTACGAAACATCAAAGTACATCCACTAGCTATACTGATTGTATCGAGGAACGGATTCACACCCGTTAGCGCGTGAAATTCTGTCATGAATTTGACACACGCTTCCCGAAGCAAATCCACATCCCCGACACAATACTGTATGAACTGTTCTTTAAATATAAAACCATTATCGCCCAGCCTCATTTTCTCACCCTCATCCCACTTCTCAAATTCTTCAGGTTCTCTATTCTTCAAATTGCCCACATCATAAAAGGGCATCCGGGCAGCTCCCCACAATACACCTGGTTAGCAGTAGTGTTAAATAAGTGGGGGAACCACCCCTTCGCCAGGGGCAGATCAAGAGCCTCACTCAGCTTGCTCAAAGTCATTGGGAGGAAATTGAGGCTGTCCAAAATTTCAAATATAAATATTCTATTGACATAATTTTAAACCCCTGCATTATTACGTGAGGTGTCCACTCTTTTTCTAACATCATGCAGCGCAGCATAAAGTGGCTATCGTAGGCTTTTGCATTATGTGCGAGGCAAATAAGCTTATTAATACCTGGCCGCCTTACAGCCGCAATACAGTCTTTCAAGAAATTGAAAGATGCAGCCGTCGCCATAAAATACCTGTTGATTTTGACTACAATTGCTGAACTGTTCACTACCACAACACTTATAGCATACCTGTTGAACTAACTTAGGTTCATGTTCCGACCCGCCATCTCTCACTACTTTCTCCTGCCTGCACTCGATATCATAAAACACCATCATCCATTTGAGGGGATAGGGTTTGCAGAACGCCTCCCCGCAAATATGAGGATTACGCCCTTTCTTAATAGCATAATCCTTAAGACACATATTGCAAACGCACACGGTATTGAATCGCGCTTATTATTCGCAAAACACAATGCGCCGTAAAACCCTCTATTACACTCATTACAATAAGTTAACTGCTCAGTGGTTTTACATTATGGTTTTGATCGACACTTGGCGCATAAAGATTTACACTTCGCCACATAGCGGTCTTTTGTATTATATTTCTTATGGCATTCTGTGCAGTAATAACCGCATGAGAAGGCCGCTGTTAAGCTGGTAATTACATCATAATGCGTATTATTAAAATAAGATTGATTGGTTTGCCGGTGGTATGGCCCTCTAGAAACACCTTTTCTCCTGAAAAATCATTATATACAGTAATATTATACCCTGTTAGACAGTCCTGGAACTTTTGTAGTTCGGGTATACCTCCACCATTAGTTAAATTTACATCTGCTTGTTTGCATGACGCAGACACTTCTGTCACCATAAATTTTTGGTGCTGGTTGAAATACCTCTTTTTCTCTTTTTTGTTATTTGCGTTCTCAAGCAATCCCCTGCTGACGACCAAGGCGTTGGCCAAACAGGTGTTTTTATACGGGCTATACCATGATTGCCGGCTGTATGTGCTGACGTGGTGAAAAAACATTGTTTCACCCGCCCTTCGCCTGTAGGCAATTCGACAGGATGGAAGTATATCACGAAACGATCCTGGTACAAAATCGATTTATTGCTCACTACTCATATTTCGTGCCTGTCTAAACGACAGGTAGAAGGGTTATCTGGGTGGTTTTGGTTAATGAAAGTTAGGCCGACCTGATGATGTGCAAGAACATTTTTCATTAAATAGTCTACCAACGCTCTGATTGCTTTTTCTACCCATGTTATTGGGTTCTTCCCTTGCGGCGCTGCTTTTCTCCCTACAGTTATTATAGTAGTGCCAATATGTCTCGACATCTGATCTTCCTTTGGACGCGCTGCTGTCGTTTGAAAGAATTTCGCACCCTCTTGCCACCCGTGGAGCTCTGTTGCCACACTTCGCAACATGGACTTTGCCTTCAGTCGTGAGAGGGAGTTGAAAACAAACTGTGGTACACACCTCTTCCTATTCTCCTTGTTGTGTGCTGCTGAGAGGGGCTTGGGATAAAGGAAAATCTTATTCTCTCCCTGTGTTTTTCGTACTTTCAATAACAATACAGGCAAAACATTACAAGGCAAGAGACACGATTGCTAATTAAATCCCAGTTCGAAATTCCAGAATTCCGACATTCCGGAATGTCAGAATTTCGGAAAGTGGGAATTCTGAAATATTGGAATTTCCGAATGCTCGAGCATCATCACCAAATTATAGAAGTTTGAAGTTTGATTTTTATGTATAGCCTTTAGGCAACTAAGGCTCAGACCGGGATAGGCGAGAGGAAGGAATTCTTGGAAGGTGTTGGCCTATGTTGAAGATGCCACCCCGGCATTTGCCTGGTGCGAGTGAGGGAAAACCCTGAAAAACCTCAGTCAGGATGGTTGGCCGCTGGAATCGAACCCACGAATTCTACGTCAACCAAATGATAGAAAAGAACAGTGAACCGCCAACAGACAGTACAAGACATGTCATTTTGAGTACAATTAACACTTGCTGGCTAAGGTGTAAAACAGTGTGAAAAATCTTACGATGAACGCCAGAGCCTGAGGTGCCTAAAGGTCATAAATAAAATTAAAATTTTTGTGTTAAAATTTTATTTCGGAAAGTCAAAATTCCAAATTTGAATTTAAAATCTGTAGCATAAAAGCTTTAGGCAACTTTTGCAGAGGCCGGCCGGATCGAGTTTGATGGAATGATTGGTGGAATGAAGGAGGTGGGAGGAAACGGAAGAACCCCTAGAAAACCCATGCACACGGTGTTTGTCCACCACAAAACTCACATTGCAAGAACAAGAATCGAACCGACGGCTGCAAGCGCAAAAGGTGAGTGCTTTAACATTGAGTCAATCGACTTTTCGAATTCCGGAATTCCTAACACCCCTAGTCGACCCTAATTTTTCAGAAGCAATAGCTCCTCTCTCCGTTGCTCATTCTATAGGAAACATTCAGTAGCCTGAACTTTTCTCATCGTCACAAAACTTTATCACATCGCTCATTTTTTTCCCTCACTGCGTACCACAACATTCTTCTTTTCAGCCATCCTTATTTCCCTGACTGGACACTTGTTAAAGTTGGCAATAGCGTTACACATTCAACTTCAAACTCCCTCGGTTATCGCCCCGCAAAAAGCTTATTGGCTCAACGCGTGGGTGTGTTGAGGGCAAGAGTTTGAGTTCGCATTTTTGACACAGCTCAAGACATCTTGGCAGCACTATAACACACCGTTATCTTTAAAACGTTTGTAATAACAGAGAGTTTCACTAATAATATTGAACCGTTCCATTTTAATAACACCAACTAACAAATATGCTACTATTTAATAAGCAACTATAAAGGAATAGGCAATGTTTTTATAATACCGTATTATACTAATATACAATAACCAAGTATGTAACTATAAAAGAAATAGAGAGTGATTTTTATATCAATTCCTGGTAACAACAACAACAACTATTAATATTTGGCTATCAAAATTACGGGGAAACTTTTTCTGTATTAGCGCATTAAGCCACTGAATCTGTAAAAAATAAAAAAAATATAATTGTTAAATTTACACTTTGAGGTTGAAATAATAATAACAGACCCAATTTGGTAGCAACCACATACACACACACACTTATAACTCCCAGCCAAAGTGTTTGAATCACAAACTCAATAATCTTAGTTTATAACCGAAAACTGTATTTTAATATATTGCGTCGTTTACGAGATATAGTCAATTTAATATTTTACCCCGAGGTCACCACTTTTTTCATATATGCCATTCGACACTCTTAGGCCTTAACCGGAAACTGCATGTTGATATGTTACGACGTTTACGAGATATAATCAATTCAATATTTGACCTTTGACCCCGAGGTCACCACTTTTTTCATATATGCAACTCGGCTGTTTTATGCCATAACCGAAAACCGCATGTTAATATTTTGCGTCGTTTACGAGATATAGTCAATTCAATATTTGACCTTTGGACCCGAGGTCACTCGACGGTCTTAGACCATAACAGAAAACCACATTGTAATATGTTGCGTCGTTTATGATATATACACTGTTAAATATTTAACCTTTCACCTCAAGGTAAAATACGGCGTACCCTCTGTTCTGGGAGTTAGGTTGGATACAGCCCTAGCCGGGCAATACGCCACTGAAATAGTATATTAGGAGGGTATGGCCGGGGCCATCTCATACGCCTGTGTACAATAGGCTACATGCGGTAAATACTCCCGGCCCCCACGTACACGGCCTGTTTAAAGCCAGAAAGCTATCACCCTTTCTAGAACCCTATAATATGCCTGTGACCCTCTTATATGGGGCTAGACGCCAATATACCAAATGTGAAATTTTAATATGTTTCACCGTTTGAGCTTTGACCTCGAGATCATAGACATTGTTCAGGGGAGGTTAAGTTAAATACAGTAATACACCCCTGGACGCCGAGATAGGGTGGTGTGTTTACGGCACATGTACAGTATAATCCCTGTTTAAATTATAAAATTAAGCAGTCTGTTTGGAGCAAAATACCATCAGTCTTCTCGTGCACTGTGTGTGTGTGTGACCAAGCTATTTATTATACCTAAATATTACAACGTCCACACTTTTAATAACACATACCATAGGGGAATTGCACGTTTTACAATGCTATATCTAAAAATAACTAGTAAATAATTACTCACCCACAATCCGCTGTTTAACGTCGCCCATCCAACATTCTAATAGCACCCACCTACGAAATTATGCAGCGGTGAACGAGATCAATGCATGTAATTGCTAGCCTCCTTTAATAGCATCCGCACAAGGTGTTTAACAAACTCTTGATCGTGGTTCCTAACTGCCAAATTTTTGTCCCTCCTTAAGAAACTTCGGAATTAGGTAGATTATGATGAAAAACGAAAGGGGGTTACCATAATGGATGTGTTTTTCGATTTATTTTTTCGATATTTTCAGTCTTTTTGGAGATCTTGGGCCTAAGGTGGTCCTATTGCCAAATGTTTGTCCCATCTTTACAAAACTTCGAAATTGGGTAGTTGGTGCTATCATACCCTGGTTATACCGTAACCTTTTATTTGTTATGTTAAGTAGGGGTTGAAAATAAGTGCCGTAGTCTTTCATAAATAGGGGTTGGAGAATAGGGCTAATCTTTGTGTTAAATACGTTCACGAGGTAGCTTATCTGCTATCGTACCCTTTCATAGTGTTGGAGAACGTAATTTGGGTCTATATTCCTGTGTAATCTCTGCTATGTTAAATACGGGTTAAAAAAAAGGTTCGTAGCCTTTCGTGCACTAATGTGTGCTGTGTTAAATAGGGGCTAGAATGTACCTGTAAACCCGTTGCCTGTGTACTCTCTGCTGTGTTAAATAGGGGATAAAAATAGGGTCATAGCCTTTTATAGTGTTGGAGGGCGTAACTTCTGCTATGTTAAATAGGAGTTGAAAAAGGGCCTCATACTATTTTACAAAAAAATACTACTCTTTCTTACAATTATAAATAAGGGTTATAAAAGAGAATAAAATTTAACCACATCTAGTTCCAAAAAGTAACCAAATCTGGATCCAATATTTGAATCAAAGGTGCCTAATTTGAGACAAGTTGTCCCCACAATACTAACATCCATGCCCAGGACGGGATACAAATCCACAACCTTGGAGACACTAGCCTAACAACACAGACCACACGGTTACCTCGGTCGGCACCGCTCATTCATAGAGGCCTCAATACTCGACCTGAGCCATAGACGCCTAAAAGCCTAAAATAAAATTCAAAACCTTAATACTAATGAAGGTTTGTTATATACTTAACAGGCAAACGGTAACAACACAAATGCTATAATGAGATAGATCCATAAAAGAAAACTCGGTAGTCTATTGTAATAAGAAAACCTATCCGGTAAAAATATAATCCAGTCAATTTATTTTAAAAGATACAGTTACTAGTGCTACTATTATATTAGCACAAGATTAATGACTTCATAGTGCACTGTTGCTTTATGTTGCACTTATATGACCCACTAACCAATAAGGCATCATACAAATTTTTAAGCCCCACACTCAAAAGTTGAGGATGAAAATAGTAAATAGTATATCCCGTCACCGAGAAAAATAAGTTCTTTTCGATTGAAAGTTAAGGAGCAAATTGGTTTTCGGTGCGCATTTTGAATTAGAATTTTTAACACTTTCTTATATTGTCGTGATTTAAACGTGATTGTACATTTTCATACCACATTTTATTTATTTAGCTTGAACTCAAATAGAAAATGGCTTTTTGGCAACCATTTAGAAACCAAAATAGCGACTTTTTCAAAATTGTGTAATATTTTTCTAAACGACTTTCCGTAATACACTTTTCTGACAAATGTCGTATCTATAGTTTAAACGCTGTGGAAAATGAATTTTTCGGGTTCGCCATTTTGGATCGAATATGGCGTCTTTGGAGATATTTTGTAATAATTTCGTAACCTGCAAGTGATGATATACCGTTATACGAAATTTGGTGTTTCTAGGTCCGGCAGTTTACGTTGTGTATCGGCTACTCAGACCTTCCCTTTCAGGTGAGATAGTCCTTTTTTTTTCAATCTGAAGAACGAAAAGTTTGGAAGTCATCACCAAATGCGAGGTCATAGTGACTGGCTCGGATGCCATCCACTGTAAATACAATACAAAACGACTATTTTCCAGGTCCTAGGTTGGTGCAGTGTTAAGAAGTTGACTTTTTCCTTGCAACATATATATTTATATGTTCATCTTTATTATTATAATTACTTTGGCATACAGATAGAGGCCACTGAAACCCAGGATATATCTGGTGTAGTAAAAAGTAATCCATTATTTTTGCATGACATTGAAGGCTTGACTTACCATAGTTAGAATGATCCGATTTAGGTCACATATGCGCCGTTTTGTTCGATAACTTGTTGCCATTTGCAAGGTAATATCATGATGCCTCTCTCATAGAAGCCCCTGTCCCTATTGGCAAAAAATTGAGACAGTCGATTTTCACAAGCCTCTCTTGAAGCGAATTTTTCACCAGCAAACGTGTTCGCCATGGACAGGAACAGATGGTAATCACTCGGCGCCAGGTCCAGACTATAAGGTGGATGCATAAGAACCTCCCAACCAAGCTCCCGGAGCTTCTGGCGAGTCACTATCGATGTGTGTGGCCTCGCGTTGTCCTGGTGGAATACAATGCCTCTCCTATTGGCCAAAGCTGGGCGCTTCTGGGCGATTGCTGCCTTCAGACGGTCCAATTGGTGACAGTATAGTTCCGAGTTAAGGGTTTGGCCGTAGGGGAGCAGCTCATAGTAGATAGTTCCCTGCCAATCCCACCAAACACACAGCAAAACCTTCCTGGTCGTCAATCCTGGCTTGGGCATCGTTTGCACCGGCGCACCGCGCTTCGACAATGTCCATGATTTTATCGACATTTTTGACACGTGGCCTTCCAGTGAGTAGTACATCTTTGACGTCAAAATTACCGGAACGGAATCGACGAAAAAAAATTGCGCGTGATTGGCTGTTACAGTATCAGGACCATAAACACTATTCACATTTGCAGCCGCCTGGTAAATTATCGAAGAAAAACTGTGAAATATAGAGTATTTTCTCTTTGCTAGTGTCCATTTTGACGCGCGCTCACACAACACTGAGTCAACTCATCACAACTATCTGAACAATGTTTGTAATACTCAATCTCATCGTTTGAACGCCATCTCGTTGAACCCGAACGGACTTATACAACGCGAGATACAGATCACTGAAACCATCTATTGGCAAAATAATGGATTATTTTTTACTACACCAGATATATAAATAAATCTGGTCTCGCCAGAGAAGTGAGAAAGGGGAAACGGTGCGACCGAAGGGAGTTGGACGGTGCGGCGTGAGTCTCGGGGTGGGGGCAGCCTTGGGTTAGCGGGGGCATACGCAATAAATAATATGTGTCTTCGGATTTTTAAATTCAATTTTCAAATTTTCTAATCTCTCAACAAATTTGGATTCGCCGCCAACATCAATGAAACAATTACCATCTTGTAGAGCTTGAAAAATTTAAAATTTTAAAAAAGGTCATCAAAGGTACAGATCATTCAACAGGGAGCCCTGGGTTCGATTCCAGACTAGGTAGTGTCTTTTTTGCATAAAATAATGGCTGGAAACAGGGATTAATCTCCGGTTCGATAATTACAAGGCATCAATGGCCAGAATCAAAATGAACAGTGAGTGTGTTCTTTAGCATGATAGTAATATAGTTCTCGTATTTTTCATTGATCTTTCTTTCCCCCTGTATTTTCTGACTTTTTCTTCTCATGTCTTCGCTTCTATATCTTTTTCTCGCTCTCTTTACCATTACTTTTTATATTAGTTATTGCCACTTTCTGATGCATACTCGCTCTTCATATGCGTGTAAGTGTTTCAGGGCTAAAACATTAGAGAGAGAAAAAGAGAGAATACAAGAATAGCATTTTCGAAGGATTTACTTTTCTATTTTGGAAAACAAACACTTATCCTTACCCTCTACGTCTCTCTCTCTCTCTCTCTCTCTCTCTCTCTCTCTCTCTCTCTCTCTCTCTC
>JAGDQP010012282.1:17386-38890 GCA_022664845.1 Lepisma saccharinum
TATATATATATATATATATATATATATTCATTTACTGCAAAGCGCTTAAGTGTCCGCGCCTATTAAATTAACATACCTATAATATTTTAGATAAATATTGGTGCGCTGAAGCTAATTATTGCTATGGGCTCAAAAGGTAATAAAATGACTGATCAATTAAATAATATCACAAGGAACTATTTATATTTTGCGAATCTGATTTCTGAAAATGCTTTCCACCATTGAATGTTGATACCATAAAAACATAGAATTTTAGTAAAGGTATTTCGTACTTGGATTTCGACATGTTTAGTATATCAGAACCCTTTTAAAAACTGTTATGCACTTAAATCTTCAGGAGAGGCAATATTTCTAATATGGCGGGTGAAATGTTTATCGCTCAGTTAGTTATGTACGGAAACCTGAATATCTAAAGGAAAAGAAGAAACAAGAGGAGCAAGAGAGATGAATCAGATTCTGTAAGCATCTGGAATCCCATTTATCTAAATGAATTATCCTTTTCTCTAAACATTAGGCAACAATGAGTGTTGCATTGTATAAAATTTGATTTTGAAACCAATTATTTTGTGTATTGTTTGAATATGAGACAGTAACTATTTTCGCATTTCTTAATCCTACTAACTCAATGTCTCCATACAGAAGATAAAGGAACTGAATCCCAACTCTCATCTTCTACTGAAACTGCCCATTTTACAGTAAATTGCAAGTTTTATTTCGAGGTGGTTTCTCCGGTGAACCATGCAAATGCGAATCTCCTAAAATTCCACCATTTAGAGAAAAGGGAGTTGAATATCAGGCTGCAATTGACGAGTGAGTGTCGTCTTACAAAACGTTATGACGTTAAACCATATCCCTTTTTTCTACGTTATGCGCCGAAATGCTATATTTCGGGCTTAAATATCTCAAATGGATTATCATCTACAAATGTCTGAAATTTAATGTCAGAGAAGCCTTGTATGTTCCTATCTCGCAATAAAAATAGACACTTATTTTCACATAATTTGGTGAAGATAAGGTACTTCAATTAAAGTTAGACTTTCGCGTTTCAAGAAGCTACGCATACGCATAATATCTTCTTCCACTCATCAAACAACTTCATTCAGACACTCCTATCTTTTTGCATGCAAACAAGCTGTAGGTGGGTTAAGTAGTACATAAAATTTCTACCTTATATTCAACGGCTTCACAATAAATGGTGGCCTTGGCGAAGATACCACATTTGCATTTGTATGGTATGACGGGTAAAATTAGTTAAACTAATCTAAACAAAGTTTGGAACATTTAGGGTGAGTTGTTTACATACATGTCTCCTTTGATACAAGATTTCAGAGGTTTTAATGAGATTTCTGATATTTCTGCCATTGCGAGAACCTCGTATTTAGTTGTAACAAACGTCCCGGAGGAACATGTTGATACGTAATGAAGCAACTCTGAGTTTTGATAAATATAATTTAAAATACTACCCTGGAACAAGCACTCAGTGAAAACTTTCTGGTCAATTGGGCCAACAAGAAACCTATAACGATAGTAATTAAACATCTAACGCAACCTTTGGCTTACAAAAATCGCAAAATTAATTAACGCGGAAACAGAAATTCATAATATATTAGGTACGATCAAACACCTGTTCCTCATCAACTCATCCCTTTCAAATATCCTTTCCATTTGTTCCCCCGCCTATGTATCCTTTCTTCTCTACACTCTAAATACAGTACCCACAATTCAAATGTACCATACAAAACAGACGTTTTGTACCCATTAATTTAACATGTATCTGGTACCTAAGAACTATAAGAATCGGTTACTAAATTGATTTAAAATTTAATTTTTTTTTTAAGTTCTGTACACTTTGATATATCCGCATCAAATTTTGGATAAACATGATTCCACACAATAGAAAACTAACGGTACTCTTTTGTTTTCGTTCTGAAGTACCCCAGTTTTCAGTGCTACCAACGTACTTCCCAAACCCAATTTTTCAATTTTCCTTCATACCGTTAGATATTTTCGTACCGAACTTGCTATGAAGATTGTTCGACACAATAAGAGATAATGTGGATATTCCAGTCCATAAGCTGGTATAAATGGGGTCATTTATCAGTATTGCTAACAAATTTAATAAAACATATTTTTGGTAATTATTACATTTATTGAAAAAATACAGTGTTTGCATATATAGAAATACAACACAAGATGGGGCCCATCGAGCATAGCATGATGAGGCAATATACTCAAGATGGAAACATTGTTCTGAAAGTAATTACATAATAATAATTTGAAAAGTAAAGACAAAAATACTTTATATTTTAGTGCAAAAAGTTCCCACAAATATTTTTCAAAAATATTGAGTATCTGTAAAACGTTATAATAAGTATGTTTTCACTTGACTTTAGTCATCAGCAGCTCATGCTGTGAAGCTTTATGTACCCGCTAATACCGTCTGTCCGAATGTCGACAACTCTCAACTCAGAAAGTACTATGGATAGAAAAATGGTTGAGGTGTCGTTGGAAAGGTCTCGGCCACACGAATTCCAAACCGTATATCTCATCCGGTTTGCGGTTGCGGGGCGTAAAATTCAACTTTGGAACTAATAGGGCTAGAAAGGTGTGGTTGAGGATTTCGATGGAAAGTTTCGTCCACGCGAAACACGTACATTTAGTATATTTGGGCCACTTTAGTAACTAATTACTTCGACCTTTTTTGCGTTGATTAGCTGTTAAGTTTCTGAGATCCACAAAGGAACATCCATGCTCAGACGTGATTCTAAGCCGAGAACTGCGAGTCGTTGGCTTACCGTACCAACCCACACGACTAGCAGGTCGGCTGTTGCCAACACGAGTTAAAACCTGTATCATTCAATCAGATTGCAGGAAAGGATCCGAGTTTCGAGGGGGATTTGCAACTAGAAAAGTTGTTGACGTGTCGTTGGAAAGCTATGGAACACAAGTTCAAACACGAAACATTTTTCTAGATAGCTTGGGTTCTTTCCACATTTCGGGTGTCGAGAAAGTTTCAACTTTGGAACTACTGGGGCTAGGAAGGTAGTTCATGGTCATTGAAAAAATCTCGGTGGAATTTTTGGAAGGCTACATTGATCATATAAATAAGATGCACGCTGCTGACGTCTGACCGTAGCTTATGCACACAGCTCTTAACCAGACTCCACCTCACTTTTTAAACTTGGGAAGAGATTTTGTAAGCTTTTAGTGTTTAGGTAATCTATTATAAACTTGACATCAATTATATTTAACACAAATTGTATCGTAAGTAGAAGTATTAGTATTATTAATGTTAACTTGGTCTATTATCCTGGTTTAAATATCGATGTATTTTGTATTTCATTCATTTTATTAATAGTAAATTACAGTCCATATTTACGCCTAATGATTTATGAACGTAGATACAGTAGTTAATTGAATTTTATTGATGGGCTTTAAGCATCTAAGGTTCTTTCCGGGATAGGGGAGGACAAGGTTTCAGGAAGATGTCGGCCAGAACCTATCTTGAAGGCACCATGACGAAATTTGCCGGGTGTGACTCAGGAAAAAACTAGATAAGTCTCAGTCATGCTGGTCGGTCGCTGGGATCCAACCCACGATCTCTCGAATAATACGCCAACGCCCTACAAATGAGCTACGGCGAAGCAATGTATTCATGTCTCGATTAAATAATCATCAGTTACCAGTGTTAGAAAATGCATATATTTTAATATTACCATGTGAATAGGCATTGAAACATTCGAAGTGGCGAACGATACTGAATTAGATAACTAATAGACATTTCCGGAATGACTGTCAAATCAATCGTTATTGCTTACGCATTGACTAAAGACTTTCATTGTTAAACAGCGATGATTGTTTGAAGACACTGTGACAACATGTAATGTTTGCAATAACACTTGTTTGATAGGAAATATTCGAAAATATCGACCGACCTTCATAGTGCAGGCGTTAACGTTATGAACTCTGGAGTAGCAAGATGTAGGCACTAAGGTTCGAAACCTACAGTAGTCTATCGCAACTGAGGTTTTCCAGGATTTTCCAAACTCAAGATATTAATGCCTGGATAGCACCCCAGCATCTACCTTTACCAAAAATCTCTCGTATCCCGGTCTGAGCCAAAGATGGCTAAAGGCCAAAAATTAATTCAATTAATTCCATGGTATCGACTTACATCTTAATGTTTTATATTGAGACTAACTGCCTGGTGCCTGATTGAGTTGTCATTAACGCTTTAGTCGAGGTGGTTAACTTCAAATGAGTATCTACATTTGATAAAGTGGGTTCCGAACTACTCCGTTCAATAGAAGCATACTAACTTGCACAGAAAATGAGCGCGCTAGCCTTCCGGAGGTCACCCTCTGACAAAAATGAAAAAAGATCTAGAATTTACCTACTTATCATCCCCCACTAGAAGTGTAATTTAGTTCATCGATTGATCTAATTAAATTACATTGATATAGAAAACCAGCGAGCATAACTCAGTTTGTATAGCGTTTGCATAGGAATCAGAAGGCAATGGAGAAATTTCAAATTATAAATAAAATCGAATTCAACTGACGTAAAAAGTATTTTGGACCTGACTCTGCTCCTCTCCCCCTAAACATATAATACTGATTTGACACTCGTGTATGTTCTTCATTTTTACTTTTACAGCCTAAAACTACTAGAAACGGACAGTTTATAATTTAGAAATTCCGAGTTGACCATAATGTGTTACAAATATTGTTGTAACTCACTTTAATAATTTTGAACATCGTAATTATTAAAGAAAATGCGGAAAGATCTGTTAAATTGTATACCCGTTCATAGCACTGAATTTCTGGTATAATAAAGGATGTTTCCAAATTATAAAAATCTACCTTCACTTAATACTCTTTACTTTACTTTTTTGTCTGTACTCTATCAACGATTTTAACAAACAAAAAAAGCTAAAATAGGGAATATAAAGTGTGGAACTTTCAGGAAAATCTATTCACCTGTTCCTTTTTTTCCCTTCACACAGCATTTAAAGTCTCTATATTGTGGGGGAAGTAGAAAGAGCCAGGAACTACGAAATTCATCAATTTCAAAATTACATTGATGGCTTTTTTATGCAAATTAGTTTGTGTATGTCTTGTTCTCTTAAGAGTCATTAAGAATAATAACATGATAATAAATTAATTGAAGATCGTTTCATTTGTCACTGTCGCCTTGGCAGTAGTGTGATGTGTGGGAAAATAATGTACCACACCAGACTTTGATCTAGTTTGAAGAATACATTTTGGTAATTAACATGCTACGAGAAATTAATGGCTCTGAGAAGACTATGATAAATTAATGGAATGATGCATTGTAATGACTATTGAGGGAGGTTGCCGGTCGAACCAGTTTCTGAGTAAAATTAGCCTATTTATTTACACGACGATAAAAGGAACATGTACTTTTTGTCTATTGTGCTAGAAGAAATTACCTTAAAGTTGTGGCTAATGTCTGCCTGTAATGTGGTGATAAATTGACTCAGGAAATAGTAGTAAATGCAAATGAATGTTGTCGGCCATTTGACTTCTTCTTCCACAGTTCTGGTTAATTGCGAGAATATAATTTAAGTATCGAACACTTATTTAAGAAGAAGGTAGTGAGAAGATGTTGAACCCGTGAAAACGAAATTCGATTGCTCTAAATTTATCTTGTTTGATATGGAAATGTAGCCATATATAATGTTTTTATGAACATAATAACATTTATCAAGTGTTTTTGTATCCCTTTCTACCTATTTTTTTCCAAAGTGTCTGGCACGCGGAAGACAAAAAAAGACAGTGAATGAATGGATGGGGGTGGTAATAACAAAACAATTGTGGAGGAAAGGTCGTAATTTGCCAGATAAGAACTGATGTTTGTTCTTGTTTTGCATTTAAAATCCATTTATATGTAAACTAGATCTTTCTAAACCCTTTATTTTCGTTTTAAATGAGGGAAACGCCTTTGAAAATAGTTGCATACAAATATACTTAATAAAGTTGCATTTCCACTTTAGAGACCATAGTCGAAAGACAGAGGTTCATTCTTTGATCTTGTGTTAGCGCGAGAAGTTGAGTGTGTATGTTTTGTTCCATCAATTGAAGATTGTTTTAAAGGTAAGTGAAATTATTATCAATAATGTTTTATAGTTTAGAAAACTAGTAATAAAATTTGTAGTCACACTTTTGAAAAAGAAACATTGAAAATATTGTTTGAATTACATTATAACACTAAGACAAACTGCATCTTGACCCGGGCCTGATCCGCATGACCCGAAGATAATCCAAACCAGTAACTTTCTAATGATACGGAGTAGAGAATCGCGACAATTATAGGTACTAAGAAACAACACTAAGACAATACAAACCTAAACCTTGACACTGAACTGACCCACACGACCCAAAAATTATCCCAAGTGTGACTTTGTTAGAAGAAACCCTACAGACTCGATACGCATACTATATTGAAGCTTATAACATAAAATATCCAAAGAAATATACGGGAGTCATGTCGGACTCCTCCCCGACCCCACCTCTAGACCCTTTTAAAGTCAACTTTGTTAGGAAAAATCCTCCAGACTTGACACTTGAACTATATTGAAGCTTATAATATAGAATATTAAAACAAAGATACGGGAGTCATATGCGACCCTTTCCACCATCCCTAGACTCTTTGAATATCAACTTTGTGAGGAAAAAATCCTACAGACTCGAGACTTGTACCTTAATGAAGCTTATATTATAGAATATTGAAACAAGCATACGGGAGTCATGTCCAACCCCTCCCCCGCATATTAGACCCCACAAAATAAATTATGTCAGGAAAAATCCTACCATATTGAATCTTAGATTAAACCGTAACGAAAGAAACATACAGCATTCATGTTATACCCCTTTCACTCACCACACATTGAAATAATTAACTTTGTTAATTTTAATGAACTAGCATGGTACTACGCTTTTTGTTGTCTTAAAAGTGGGTTTATCCTAAAACAGGCTTTACTTGTTGTTTTGTAAATTAAGTGAAAACTGAACCTGTGCATGGTACGGGCGGGATTTGAACCTGCTTACCTATCCACTTACGATTTGGAGTCTGTGACATTATTGCCTGAATTTAATAAGTCACTTCGAAATAATACACTGTTTTTGACAACTTTGACTCAGGGAAGGGAAAGGATAGTAAAAAGTACTTGTATTGAGATTCATGTAACTTAAGTTGAAGGAATACATACTAGTATTTGCCTGGTGACACACCGTGAAACAGCGTTCAAAACGGCTGGTTGCTGCGATTGCTCCTAAGACCCGTGATATAAAGCTAGTGGTCGACCATTAAACAGTTCACATGGTTGATTAGTATTATTGATCACAAGACCCTGTTGTTTAAAGCTAGCGAGCTTTTATTGAGCAAATAGGATGGCTTTGAATTGAAAAGCTAGGATTTTATTATTGAGTAGAGAGTATAATTGATTACTGTTATTTAACTTAGGTATTTTGGCAACATTTTACCATTGAGTAGACAGACAGGATAGATTCCGAACTCTAGAACAGAGACGATAGTGAACTTGGAACTTTTTGATTTGTAAAGCTAATGTGACCTGTTGGAAAAAAAATATAAGAATGACTAGGATATTTGTATGGAGTAAAGATCAATATCTAATGAAACTGTTTTTTTTTGTTTCAGATTACATGGTCCGCTAGAGTGAATTCCATGAGGACGGTATCTTGCTAAAATCAACTTGAGGTATTGAGGTACGTATCTGAATTATTTTTCTTGCCCAACACACACACACATAAAATAATAAACAAAAAAGCCACTTACGTGATTAAAATGGTATTCTGCTGCGAACAACCTTTTGAAGTCAACATCTTTGACCAACTGATGGTATTCGACTGCTAACAGCGCTCTGCACGGAAATCACGCTTTTGCTTAAAACTAATTGGGGTGCTGGTCATGGTGGTTACTAAAAGCTTATTTTAGTCTCTTGTTTGAAATATAGATACATGAACGATTGCAAAGAAGAAAAATATAGGATATCCGAATAAATATACAACAGTCGTGTTAGGCTCCTCCCCCACTCCCTAGGGCTCTAAAACGTGAACTTTGTCAGAAGAAATTGCATAGACTTGAGAATATATTGTGTTAAAACTTAGGTCATAAGATATCCAAAGAAATTTACAGCAGTTATGTCCAACACCTCTCCACCCCATAAACCACTAAAACAAAATTTTAACGAACAATCATGCAGACTTGAGACGTATATTCTTTTTTTAATGCTTAGCCCAAACGATAGTCAAACAAATAAACACAATTCATATCAGACCCCTCTCCCAAAACATGAATTTAGTAAATAGAGGACTTACCTAGAGAAAAACTAGCAAATGGCATCTAATGAAAGACACTAGAATCTTCTGGAACTCGGTTTACTAATATAGATATTGGGGAGGTAGATGCGTTGAACCGCGCATGCGCGCTGAATATGTGTGATGGGAGTGGAAGACGCTTTAAAGTGCACATGCGGTGGAGTCTTGTTTAGTCCTGGTCAGGCCTGGAACTTCAGTGTGAGCTTGAACGCTGACTACAGTAGACGTGAAGTTTATGTTGTCCAGTACTGAGTATTTGTCTTTTTGGTTGATTCAGTATTTTTAGGAGTTTTGCATACTTTTGGATTTCAAAAATAAAAAAGTTTTCACTTATGGTTTTTAACGCATTTGTTTGTTGTAACTAGATGTGATTCTTAAAAGGAAATATCTAAACTTTGAAAAATGGTTTAAGGTGTCCAATTGCATGGATTAATAATTCACAATACAATGAGGGAATACCATTTTAAGACTTTGAATTCATTTGTCGTAAGTAGCAGCTTTTCTTTAAAGTAAATCTCTTATTATTTAAAGAATCCAATTGTGCATTGCAAGTAATTGCATAAAAGAAAAAAGAATAAGATTTTAAAAATGTGATTGCATTTGCTTGTTTGTTGCACGTAATTATTGACATGTTTAAGATATTCAAAGTAGTGATATAGTTTTTATTGTTAGTGTAGTAATGTTTTGCTTTGAGTATTCAAAATGGTTTTTATTTGTCTCAGATTGTGGAGACATTTTATTACGCTTCTGTCTGCTGTTTGTAAATATATTCCATTGGATCTGTGAAGCTTTATCCTGTAAATTAAATTTGTTTCAACGATGTAAGTTTACTTTTATTCGAATGTCAGGAAAAAGTTTTCAGTTTTTATTTTTGAAAGAAAATTGTTCCTTGTTTCAGGAATATCGAAAAAAATGTAACAAAAAGTTATCATAAAAAGATTTCTTAACAAAATAAATGTTTCCACTTTCACAAAAAAGTTTTTATAAAAAGTTTTCGTAACAAAAAAAAAATGTTTTACTTCAAGAAAAAAATTTTCGTAGAAAAGGTTGTTTCGTTTAGCTATTTGTAGAAAATGTGTTTTTATCTTTTAAAGAAGTTATTCTTCCATTTTTGTTTCACGAAAAGTTGAGACAAAACGTTTTCGCTATTTTCGTTTCAGAGACAAAATTCAGATTTTCTTTTCCATTTCACAAAAAAAAAAAAAAAAAAACATTTTAGTTACAAATACGTTTTCTTCGTTTTGGTTTTAATCAACTTCATTTTCTTAGAAATACGAAACAGATTGAACATAACAGAATCTATAATTTTGTTTGAAAGAAGTTAAATACACGTAAATTGAACTTTGAAAATAAAATATTCAAATAAACACCCATTTACCTGAAACAGTACAAAACATATTCTAAGTTTTCGAAATACCTAGAGAGTTGAGAATTTACAGTTTTTATGTAGTGACTTGACAGTTCAACACTACAGCAACTAAACAATGACTCTAACCATTAGACTAATAGGGAAGAAGATTGGATTCCATATTAAACAACACGAACCACTAAACCAAACAGGAGTGACTGGAATTCTTAATTGACACCAGTAGCCAATAGAGGAGAAACTGAAGAATCCTTACTAGTGCAGTAGAGAAACCGAACAATTAGGTGTCTACAGGATTTACCCAACATAGAGAATCGGATTTCATTAACATCATTTTTCAACTGTATTGCAACATATTTAAACCAGTAGAAGACATTATTTGACCTAGATAATCAAGAATTGAAGGTCAAACTTGTAATATATCTAAAAGAGAAAACACTACTGATCACATCTTTGCGCAACAAACTGACTTCATTTGCACGTGGGTGGAGTCTCTTAGTTGAATAAATATTAGTAGCATCTGCTTACTTTAAGTTATATCCTAGTAGACTTACAAGCGAGTAAAAGATCAAGATGGCTTGTGCAGGAGTGGACTCTGGAGTAATAGTACTTGTTGGAGACGGAGATCTCCTACCAGTAGTACATCATGTGAGCTAGCTTTAGGAGTTTTAATTTATAGTGCAGGATAAAGACGACAATGTTAGCAGTGATAGTTCATGTAAGATAGCTTTGAGTATTGCACTAGAAGACGGACGACGAAGTTGTTGATGAAAGCCTATGTGACTGTACGTCGAACAATGTCTCATTTAGTTGTATTTGGAAAGCATTGAAACATTACAAAAGTATTGACTACTTACTATGCCAGGAATGCTTTTTACATTGGGTAAAACCCTGGACTCATATGTGCAAACGCGGGAACAAGTATTTGGATGCAAAATGACGCGTATTTTATGTAAGCCAGCCATTTCAAGAGAACGCTAAAGGATATACAGAGAAAGTCATTCAAAACCAGTCTCAACTACCAGTGGTTTGTCATAAATATGGAAAATAACGCAGAAATAGTAGTAGTCCCTTTGGCAACAAGTGAGTTCCTGAACAAAGATAATTCCTACACCCTACATCAATTCTCCTTGCCTCTACTTTGAGATGTGTTAATATCCTGCCTTTAGGAACAAGTTTTCTACAAAACTTCAAGCAGTTAATAAACTGATATACGCCATCACATATATCTGTAAGGAATACTTAGTGACGGTGATCAGTGAGTGTTGAATATCAAAATTGGATATACAAAATTCAAACCGAATGGTATGTGACAGTTATTTAATTTATTTTTATAGGTGTATTTTGTCTTGAATAATTTCTCAAGTTAAAGTGTATTTCTATCAAAATAATGTAAAAGTGACAAGAAGTGTACAAGTAAACTATAGAAGTGGTAACGGTTTCAGAGCTATATTACATTACATTCAGACATTATCCTAATAGATATAATGTAACATTTGTCTTAATGAAGTGTAAAAGTGCTGAATATTTTTTTTCCTTAGAATAAATACTAGGCAAAGCATTCAAGTCTTTTTTACACTAAAGATGCAAATGATTTTCTTTATATATTTGGTCATACAGTATTAAATCTTTTAGTGCGTGACATTTTTACTCATTCACTACCGAAATAATTTGTTTGTCAACAAACAATTTTCACAGGAAAGACAACCTGAAACTGTCCAATCGGCTCCATTCATACCAGGAGGAGATTTTTTTAAAAAAGGGTATAAAGTTGACGTAAGATTAGTGGTGACGTAATTTACACGAATATTAAGTATTTTGCTATACGTTTTGAAAATAACAAATCAGAAAATATTCAAGTTAACGTTTTCTTGAATGAAACTTTGAAATCCTAAGTAGCTATTCATAAGAATAACGTATCAAAGATTTTTAGTTGTAACTTTGAAGACATGAATAAATTTATAAATAAATCAGTTTAAGTAGTCTTCTTAAACGAAATATTGTAATATCAGTCCACATTGCACGAATGTCTTGGAGATGATTTTTCTTTGTATCGCTAATTTACAAAATAAAATTCAAAGTTTACGATAAAGAGAGCATAAAAGTTTCAACAGCAAGATAATTTAAGCTTTTGATAACGAACTTGTTTATCTTTTTGACCTTCAAGAAGAGTTTAAGACACGGGACAGATCTTTTAAGTTGCGATGACAATACACGCTAATGTGTCATACATGTTTTGCTGCACGATCTTAACTAACATTCAGTTACAGATAAAACAATGTCTACCGTACGTATTCAAAAGTCATCAACTAATATACAGGAATTTTCAATTTCGCGGTTACCGGCCATTCAATGGCTTCTTGCCCGATATCGTATAGAAACCACTTCCCCATGATCTTTAAACATTATCTAAATGGAAGACAGGCAAAACAAATCTCGTATTGGTTTCATATACTTACAACATATTTTTACAGGAAGCTCCTCATACAAGTTTGAGAAAAGTATAATCCTATTAAACGGTTCCAACCATTTCTGGTTCCAATTTTAATCTTTTGTGGAAGCAGTAATCTTCAGTTAAGTCAGGATACTCTACATTTGTTTACCATTGTCAGTAACTATATCTGGGGACGTTCCGATGCATTATACAAATCATTTCCCCTGAAATTGAACCTTACCTATACTTTTATGATGTGAAAACTTGTAGTGGGTATAGCTATAAGATGCAAAGATGTGAAAACGACATGCACAATATGAAAAGATTACCTAAAATCTAAACATTGTAATGTCTCATAAAAAGTTTCTTGAGAAGTCATGTGTGGCCTCTTGCCTCCAGTTTTGTGTAGTCGCCACGCCAAATATTTTATGGCAAACTGTCATGCTGTTACATTGGTGAAGTCCCTTTTAGCTTAACTTTTGAATGGCGTAATGTATCCCGTGTCTATTATGATCGTTTGCCGCAGTAACAGCAATTAGGACGGGATACTTAAATTCACTTGTCATCGAGTATTCATTGACCTTTTGTCCGTTATCGTATAGAAATCACGCCTATGAAAATTTAGCATTTTGTTCAGTCGTCTTGGGCAAGTATCTATACATCCCCCGTCAAGCTTCCATGTTCCCAGCTCCAGTGTTTAAAGTTTACGGGGACATCGGATATAGTTCACTGGAGTTTCCGAGGACGACTGAACCTTCACTTCCCCTTAAATATTGCTGTGCGGAGAAACCCTAAAATTCACACCGTAAGGTACAGAAGGAGTTGGTGATAGAACCAATCAGACTGTTTTCCCTAATAAAATGAAAAATAATCCTTTCATAAACTTTAAACTTCTGTTATTTTTTTTATAAATAAAAATTACAAATTGCAATTACGTTTTCAAAACTCAACTTTTGACATTACATTGTCCTAGTAAAAGTATTTTCTGAAGCAGTGTTGGATTTCACAGAGCGGGGAATGATGTGTATACGCTATCAGACAACGCACCATTGAATGTTATGTAAGAACTAAACTACGTTTTCTGTCTTAATTATTTGTCGTCCAAAAAGCAAAAATAAATACGAGACCCTGTCAGTTTGTTTGCAACTGGAAAGTACAGATGAGGCTAGCGAGAAATCTTGTATGAGATGTCTCGTAAAAGAAGTAATTGAAAGCGTTAAGTTTACTGAACGAAACCAATACACCTTTGTTTACACATCTTATTTTCCTTCGAGTTAATGCTAAATTTTCATAGGCGTGATTTATATACGATAACGACCAAAAAGTCAATGAATACCCGCTGACAAATGAATTTAAGTATTCCGTCCTCATTGCTGTTAGTGAAGCTTACGATCATAGTAGGCACGGGGATACATTACGTAATTCAAACGGTAAGCTAAAATATACTTCCTCACGGCAACAGCATTTTCGGGTTTTGCGGATCAGTCTCGGGTCAAGATGTAATTTGTCCTATTGTTGTTTCCTAGTCCTTATAATTTGATACCGGTCGCGATTGTTCCTCCATATCATTACAAAGTTACTGATTTGGATTATTTTCGGGTCATGCGGATCAGTCTCGGATCAAGATGTATTCTCTCTTAGTGTTGTTTCTTAGTCCCTATAATTTGACATTGGTGGCGATTGTCTACTCCGTTCATTACAAAGTGACTCTTTTGGATTATTTTCGAGTCATGCGGATCAGGCCTGGGTCAAGATGCAGTTTTTCTTAGTGTTGTAATGTAATTCAAACAATATTTTCAATGTTTCGTTTTCAAAAAGTGTGACTACAAATTTTATTACTAGTTTTCTAAACTATAAAAACATTAATGATATCAATTTCACTTACCTTTAAAAGAATCTTCAATTGATGGAACAAAACATACACAGTCAACTTCTCGCGCTAACACAAGATCAAAGAATGAACCTCTGTCTTTCGACTATGGTCTTGTAATGTGCAGCTCTTCTTTCTTACTAATGGAAGTTCCTTCCCAAGAGCACAAACATCACAAATATTGAATGTCTTTGTAACCCAATGGAAAATTGGTAAAGCCATTGCTTACCATTCTTGGGATGATAAAAATTATGTACATAGAAGTGATCCCCTATTATTATTTTTTTCCTCATATAATGAGAATAGCTTTTATGGGAATTGTCATACGTATATAATACGTCAGAGAGTCTAATCAGAGAATAATTATGGTATATTAAATACCATATTATAGCCAGTGTCTTTTTAGTAGCTTTCGAATTCGAGAATAGAAAGATAATGCTACTATGGCTTAAGCTTATCACTGGTATATACATACAGATATATGAGTAATGATATCGTCAATAAGCACTCTCATTATCGTCAGTTCTGGTTGTGGTTGTATAACTAGAATTCCCAATAATTTTATTCACTGTTCCTGGAATAAAAACCTTACCATGCACTTTCACTTTCCTTGAGAACTTTTCTCTACTATATCGAGTTAATACCTGTATCCTTCCAATCTGGTCATCTGTGGAATGGTCACAACCTTTTACTATATATAAGATACTACCTCGACATTCATCCGGTTCTCTATTTTCTTTCTTTAGGTGAAGTTCAAATATTATGCAGATATATAGGTAAAACTTTATGAGTTTATTTCTGATCATGAAATTAATTGTTTTAATATGAAAACAGCACAAAAAAACTGAACAGAAAGAAAAACAATTTATTTTTTCTTTGTAAGGAAAGACGTGTAATTTAACTGAAATTTCTCTTCACTATATAAATTCACTTTCTCAACAAAACTAAAAATATTACTTCCTTTCCTAATTGATTTGAAACAAAAACTAACGTGGCAGAATGGATTAATTTTCTCTGGAATACCTAATACTTTCCATTGGAGGAACTTGAATTATTTACTTGATTATTAATTATCTTGGGACTTGATAGAATTAGGTGAGAATTTCTGAATCTAAGTACATGAATCTGAAACATCCATCATAAAGAACTTCGCAGTAACTTTTCGAACAAAATGAGATCTTAAAGATTTCAGAAAATCTGAATTTTCCCGGGATTTTCAAAACTAAATTTATTTATAAACACCGTAAACGTCTATTTTCAAAATCCAAACCATCATTCAAACAAAAGATTCACTCAACAATCACACTGAAGGCCTTCAGATTTCAGACTCGCAATCATCCATCATGAAACAAGAAAACAGACATGATGAATAACATTAGATAAGTTTCCCCTTATCTCATCAAAGGAAAGACAGATTTCCAAAAGATAAATTTTGCTAGGTGTATAATATAGAGAACAATTCTCATTCTTTACGCTCTATATAGGGCTTTACAAGTGTAACGTGGCTACTACATTTCTTTCCAGATTTAAAAACAAAAGAATTTAATTCAATAAAATTATGTTTTACCTTTAAAATACGTCCTAGAAACACATTAAAAACTTTCAGAATTTTCTTGCGCTCTATATACATGGCTTTTTAGATGATGAAAATTATCTCCTGCATGTCTTTCCTTACTTACAACATTTTGAATTTGAATAGAACAAGATTGAGTAACATTATCTGTTTCTAAATTACAATTCGACTTCACATTCTTTCTCGAATTATAAAACGTTTTCGGTTTACCTTGTTTTTTTTACAATTCAATTTAGTTACATGGATTTCCTTTTCTTCCTTCTTTTGGAAAGAGATATCCATCTCTTCTCGAGAGGAGTTGGTCCATTCCTTTTGATCTGGTACCATCCCTTCCTTGGAAGTTGGAACATCCATCTTCACAACTGCTTCCATAGGAACGCCTGGTTGTGGTATCCCTTGCGCCTTAATGAGAATATCCGGGTTCATAGACTCGGAGCTGATCATATCATATGGTAACATCCTCAACTCAGGACCTGCAGGGACATCTTTGGTTGAAGAACATTTCTCGGATGAGAAATTTAATTGAAGAGGAACTTGTAGACACCTACCCTCCTCCATCACCGGATTCGGAGCCATCTCTGCATCCCCATATTGAAACCCATGGTTGTTATCACAGCTCGCTGTCCTCCCACAACTAGGATGAACTGCATTCACCTTGGCTTGACCAACCATCTCATTTGGACTCGGGATCTCATCAACCATTAACTGCATGGCTGAATTACGTCTTCCCATCTGGGCTAACCTGGCACCCGAACTCCTTTTGGTTTCAATTGGTTTTGGATATTTTAAGTTCCATGGAATTTTCAACCCATTATTATGAAAATATAAAGAAGAAAAATTAAAAGCATCTAAATAATTATCAAAATAATCATCAGCTTCTTCGTTATATTCTTCTTTACATTCTAATATAACATCTGGACTGGACGATCCTCCCTCTCTCAGGTTGGACGAATCGCTACTGCCCGTGACTTCAAAGTTCCTCAAGGTTCCTCAATGAAATAGGTTCAATATTGGAACTACAAGACATATTTAAAGACTTTTCATTATGAACATACAAGTCATTATCAGTTACATCATCATTTACAAAAGAGATCTTTTCATTTTGTTTAATGAAACTGTTACCCTGTTTTTGTTTCTTACCCTTACATATAACCGTTTTCTCTTTAGGAGAGTCAATGGATTGCTCTTTAGACAATTCTGGGTTTGACCTGTAATTATGAGAAGAAAAACATGGAGAGACACAATCATTATTTAAGGATTGTTTACAATTCGAAATATTTTCAGAATTATTTTTTCTCCTCTCCTTTTTATTCCTCCTCTTCCTTCCTTTCCTCTTTTCCTTTTCATTGGGAATCCTGGAATTAGGATACTCTTCCATACAAGACATATAAACATTATCATTTACATTATACATGTCATCAGAATTTAAAAGGTTTTCAGATTTTTTTAATGTTTCATTTTCAGACACATTTTTACCGGAATTAATTTCATCAGGAAACTCTGATGCTACCAATGCATTACCTTTCCTCTTATTTGAAAGATTTTGTTTTATTTCCGACTTGTCCTCCTCTATACTTTCGTCCGGAACGAGTAGATCGCCAGGGTGTGTCATCCCTAACGTCTGGTTACCCTCAGCAACCTCATCAAGCTTACTGGAACCTAGAAATTCTTGAGAACAATCGACATTTTCTTTCGAAAAAAATCCAAAATAAGTGGCAATTGTATATTATATCTTCCAACACTTATCATCCTCTTTGGAATACTAAAAGAAATACCAAAATATGAAAATAAATCGAGCCCTATTGTGACATCGTCACTGCTCATATCCAATACTATAAGTTTAGTATTTATTGTTATGGATTCAATAGTTATAGGTATATACACAACTTTAGACATATTTACTGTCCTATTATCTACGGTAACACCTTTATGACATTCTCTCTGTATTTTTAATTCTGGGTACAAAATTCTTACCTTCTTTAAAAATACTTTATTACATAACGATCGGGATGAAGCTGAGTCTAAGAGTCCCATAAACTCCTTACCTTTTACCAAAAAGGGCATATACATTGCTTTTTCCCTACATGATGGAATAGTCGGACAATCAGTTTGTATTTCTGACTTCAGTCCCTTTAACACTTTTTCCTCAGCTACTCTCACCTTCCGTTTAGGGCAATTTTTCCTCAAGTGATTCCCATTACACGTAAAACATCGGTATTGAAACTTCCTATTTTGGAAATTCACTTGATATTTATTTTGGGAATGTCCATTCTCAATCCCAAATTGTACCGAATATTTTTGAAACTCATTGTATGTTCTTATCCTCTCCTTCAATTCCTGTAGAGTACGTGAGAAACTAGAGAGAAACACATCTTTACGAATTTCAGGTAAACAACCGTTGATGATCAAAGACATTAAGGCTCTTTCACCTGTATTCGTTTGCAGAATTTTTATTGCTCTTTTGATTCTATTCATGAAGTTTTGTAATGTTTCATCCTTATCTTGTGGACGATAAATTTCAGAGGTTACTAACCTATGGATCGCGACCCCTGTTACTAGGGACCACATCAAATATGAACAAATTTCGTCCCAAGTTGTTAACCACTTCATACAATCACGAATTAAGATATTCAACTGACCCGTAGTACGAGTTCGAACAGCTAACAGAAAGACATTCAGCGGATACATATCGTTTTCTATTATTTCTGTTAGTGAACAAAGACATTTAAACAACAAAAATGGGTTAGAACCATCATTCATTGGAATTAATTTAAGTTATTCATTAAGAATAATCACAGCTGAATTTTGATCAATTCTTTCAAAAGTCTTACTTGAAAAACTATTTTCAATTTGTGTACTTTCGGCTATCCATTGCTTCACTTCATTCCTTCTTAACAACAGACCTTGTTGTTTACAAACCCCTACATCAAGTGTCTTACCTCTATTCAACACTTTGGGATCTGTTTCCAAGTTTCGCATGTTTTCTTTAAAACAACTTTTATTTTGTTGTTTTTCATTTAAATCTGTCTGTTCATAATCAATCAGATTTAAATATTTATTACCTTTTTGTTGATTAACCAGAGCACTGTTGGAGTAGTACCCTGTGTTCAGGCTAGGGTCGAGACCTTCCCCTCCCCTCATCCCAAGAGTGGAAGAAGCATACCTCCCCCTTGCATCAATAGAATGAATTCTATCAGGATTTTCTGGTAATCCTTCTAACCTACTAATATTCAATTCTGAATTCAAAGCCATTTTTTATTTTCTATTTAAAAAATAAATTGAAATGAACTTAAGAGACAAGAAAAATCTTTCCATGTATTAACCTGAAAGCAAGCATTAGTTATCGACAGCTAAGTTAGGCCTATTTCGTTCTACATGACTTTTTATCACACTCGTGAAATACGTCATTTGCTTCGAGCGGACAGATAGCACGTTTTCTTTTACCCTTTGGCAATAGAATTGCTTTCTTAACACACACACACAAATCCTGCCTATGGCGTTTTGATAAAGCGTGTTCCTGACCTTACTGAAACAACAGAACAAGTAAACAGCTATAACTGCTTTCTTTAAAGGACGTCTTCCTTTTAACCGAAAGATACTGGAAAACCCTGCTTGTTTCACTTTACCAATTTTAACAAACATAAAATTTTAAGCACAGCAATCGTTGCTTTAAAAATTAACAGTTGAGTTGGTTTTACGAACTCAGAAAAAATAATAATAATATGTAATGTGTAGCTCTTCTTTCTTACTAATGGAAGTTCCTTCCCAAGACCACAAACATCACAAATATTGAATGTCTTTGTAACCCAATGGAAAATTGGTAAAGCCATTGCTTACCATTCTTGGGATGATAAAAATTATGTACATAGAAGTGATCCCCTATTATTATTTTTTTCCTCATATAATGAGAATAGCTTTTATGGGAATTGTCATACGTATATAATACGTCAGAGAGTCTAATCAGAGAATAATTATGGTATATTAAATACCATATTATAGGCAGTGTCTTTTTAGTAGCTTTCAAATTCGAGAATAGAAAGATAATGCTACTATGGCTTAAGCCTATCACTGGTCTATGTTGGAAATGTTAATATAATGAACAAATAATAGCATTACACTATTTTGGACAAAAGTTCAATTTCGAGACGAGGTCCAAGAAAGGAATGAACTTAGATTAAATTTAGATTCTGTGACGTATCTTCGGTTTGGATGGAATTGCTGGGTTCGATGCAAAAGTCATTTAAATATGTGATTTCAGCTCATCAGTTCAAGTGAATGTTATTTTACTACAGGTAAACGTATTTGGAAAGCCTGTGACAATTATTAGTATATGCCAATCGTAAGATAAGAGCTGAAATGAATTTATTGAAAAGTTTGTTGATCAATTGCTTGGGTAACCAATTGTTGTAGTGCATGTGGGAATTCCAGTGCTTAAGTATATGAAAATAAAGGTTACTCCATTCGGAATATTAGTTGTGTGTAACCTACTCATTTTTAGGAGCTATGATAGTTTAAACTATACATTCGGCCAACTTTAAAGTAATAAAAAACTTAACAAATGGCGACGAGGATGTGCGTTTACGAATCCCACAACAGTCAATTATAAATGTTAATGCATTAAGGGAAACGAGAAACTTTTGAGAATGACTTTGGATAATATAATATTACTGATAATCACATTCTTTCCATCTGGAAATCTAGAATAGCTACATGCTGGGTGAAAGTCAAGTTTGATAACAACAATAAGGATGTAAAACCTGAAAGGTGTAAATTTTATAAATTACGTCAGCAAGAGGAACAAAATATTTTACATTTTGTGGCTGAATTAAAGACTCAGGCAGGATGTTGCTCTTTCGATTTGAACACAGAGTCAGAAGTTCTCAATCAATGTATATTGGGGATTAGGAATTTAGACTTTCAAGCAGCACTTTTAACGATACAAGGTCTAACATTAAATCAAGCTATTAATTTTATTCTGAGTGCTGAGCATATGGAGACAAGTAATAAGGTTGGGTTGGTTACAAACAACAGTTTCATGTACAATAACCCATATCCATCCTTCAAATCTAAGGTTGGGCATGAGTATACAGTGCGTGATAATGGGTACAATACTGGGCCTAACTATAGAAAAAGGTGTACGAGATGTGGCTTAATCCATAGGTTTTTCAGAGTGTGTCCTGCAAGAAACGCTATATGCCGAAAATGTAAAAAAATAATTCATTTCGCGCGATGTTGTAAATCTTCCATTCACCGAGCGCGTAACAATCCCATTATAGAACAGAATGTAATACCTAATTTAGATCCAACTCAATGTGATTCTACGAAGGCTTCTAGTATAAATGAATATCAAGAAGTAGAAATGCCTGTGTTAAATGTGAATTGGGTAAATAAACCTCAAGGAACCAAAGATGCCAATACTCAAACACTGTTAGATTTATACACTCAAGAGACTCAGAATAAAGTGTGCAATGTAGTATGGAAACAAGTAGCAGTTCAAACTAATTCTCATTCTCTTTCGAATAAATATTGTCAAACTGCAAAAATTGCTACCAAAAAGATTGCAGTATTCAAACTATGTTGGGAGAGATAGAGCGATCAATAAAGCGAAGTGAACTATCCGGGAATACAGACGACCACAGTCATGTGAGTAATGCATTAAAACAGCAGTTAAAGAAAGGTAAACCACTAGAGGAAGAAGCTGGTTATCAGGAACAAAGAAAGAAAATAAAGTTTGAATCTACGAAGGAAATTGATGATTTTTTATGTGTAATGGGTCATAGAGATAAACTATATCATAGACTGTTAATACGCAGGAAATCAGGGTGGCAATCATGGCTGGCAAAAGGCAAAAAGCAAGATATAATTTCTGATCTGCAAGTGTGTATTGACAAATGGGGAATA
>JAGDQP010012282.1:38900-49550 GCA_022664845.1 Lepisma saccharinum
TTTAAACTATACATTCGGCCAACTTTAAAGTAATAAAAAACTTAACAGTCTATACATAAAGATAAATATGATTAATGATATCGTCAATAAGCACTCCCATTATCGTCAGTTCTGGTTGTGGTTGTATAACTAGAATTCCTAATAATTTTATTCACTGCTCCTGGAATAAAAACCTTACCATGCACTTTCACTTTTCTTGAGAACTTTTCTCTACTATATCGAGTTAATACCTGTATCCTTCCAATCTGGTCATCTGTGGAATGGTCACAACATTTTCCTATATATAAGATACTACCTCGACATTCATCCGGTTCTCTATTTTCTATCTTTAAGTGAAGTTCAAAGATTATGCAGATATATAGGTAAAACTTTATGAGTTTATTTCTGATCATGATATAAATTCACTTTCTCAACAAAACTAAAAATATTACTTCCTTTCCTAATTGATTTGAAACAAAAACTAACGTGGCAGAATGGATTAATTTTCTCTGGAATACCTAATACCTTTCCATTGGAGGAACTTGAATTATTTACTTGATTTATAATTCTCTTGGGACTTGATAGAATTAGGTGAGAATTTCTGAATCTAAGTACTTTATAAAAGTTTTCGGAAGTGTCCCTACTGACTCGAATATCGAATTCATGTATCTCGCTGTAATCCCTCAAGTACCTGAATTTACTTATTTTAACTTTAGTGAAATTGAAAACTATATACTCTAGATTACTAGAGGATCTATCAACTACGTGCTCCAAAACTACAGAACACCCACAGTTACTAATCCAATATAACCAGGAAGCTACTGTGAACCAGGACAGACACCAATATTTAACCACCATTCCAATTTCACTCTTTCTTTTGAGTAAAATCCCTAGCACAAGGATAAACACTATGAAGACACTCACTTCCGAATACTTTTTCGTTTCCTTTTAGCACCATGAAACACACAATGGAGAAATATCACTTCTTTTGTAATCTTTAACACACTTCATTCAAAAATGCTTCACTAATTATAATTCTTTCTCTATTTCACCAGAATTATATCCACTATTTACGAAACTGGATTCTATCAAACCTTGAGTAGATAAATAACCTGATATTATGAAATTCGAACTCAGACATAAAATCAGCTCTAATAGCATTTCATAAATACTAATGAAATTAATACAACCAGCCCCGACGGCATTTACAACCAGCCAAGACGGCATTCGTAAAACCAACTGCCTGGTGCAGCACATGGTTCCTCCAATGTTCTCACTTCCCGCTTCTGACCTTCGTGAGCCAATCAGATTTGACTCACGTTACAAGCTGACAGCCAATCAAAATAGATAACGTATTGAAATTTTAAATTCAGAAGCATTAGATACAGGAAGTGTATACAACGAAAAGTAGCCATTTTGGAGAAAACACTCAACTTTAAAAATATAAAAATGTTACACATTACAGTCTCTAAAGTGGAAAGGCAACTTCATTAAGTATATTTGTATGCAACTTTTTTCAAAGGCGTTTCCCTCATTTAGAAGGAAAATAAAGGGTTTAGAAAGATCTAGTTTACATATAAATGGATTTTAAATGACAAACAAGAACAAACATCAGTTCTCATCTGGCAAATTACGTCCTTTCCTCCACAATTGTTTTGTTATTACCACGCCCATCCATTCATTCACTGTCTCTTTTTGTCTTCCGCGTGCCAGACACTTTGGAAAAAAATAGGTAGAAAGGGATACAAAAACCCGTGATAAATGTTATTCCGTTCATAAAAACATTATATATGGCTACATTTTCGTATCAAACAAGATAAATTTAGAGCAATCGAATTTCGTTTTCACGGGTTCAACATCTTCTCACTACCTTCTTCTTAAATAAGTGTTCGATACTTAAATTATATTCTCGCAATTAACCAGAACTGTGGAAGAAGACGTCAAAGGGCCGACAACATTCATTTGCATTTAGTACGATTTCCTGAGTCAATTTATCACCACATTACAGGCAGACATTAGCCACAACTTTAAGGTAATTTCTTCTAGCACAATAGACAAAAAGTACATGTTCCTTTTATCGTCGTGTAAATAAATAGGCTAATTTTACTCAGAAACTCCTTCAACCGGCAACCTCCCTCAATAGTCATTACAATGCATCGTTCCATTAATTTATCATAGTCTTCTCAGAGCCATTAATTTCTCGTAGCATGTTAATTACCAAAATGTATTCTTCAAACTAGATCAAAGTCTGGTGTGGTACATTATTTTCCCACACATCACACTACTGCCAAGGCGACAGTGACAAATGAAACGATCTTCAATTAATTTATTATCATGTTATTATTCTTAATGACTCTTAAGAGAACAAGACATACACAAACTAATTTGCATAAAAAAGCCATCAATGTATTTTTGAAATTGATGAATTGCGTAGTACCTGGCTTTTTCTACTTGGGAATGATATGTACCGGAGGCAAATATTGGGGAGGCTCCTTTGGATATCGCCGCCAATGGATTAAGTGAATTTAATTTTAATTTTCATTTATTTAATTTTTAGGCATCTAAGCATTCAGACTGGGATAGGCCAGGGATAGGATTCGCGAAGGTGTCGGACAAGGTTTGTGTTGAAATGTCACCTTGGCATTTGCCTTCAGTGACAAAGAAAAACCTGGAAACACCTCACTCAAGATGGTCGGCCGCTGGGATCGGAATGGATAAAGTTTAGGGGTTACCAGTCAGAAGCAAAGAACGTTTGATTATCTGTTGAATACATGAAGTGCTGAGCCAATTATATGTGAATTATTATTTAATGAATTTCCCAACAAAGTGAGAATGTTCCCGGATGCATAAAGTATAAATGCATTCATGGAGTACAACTTCTCAGTATTTTCATAATTTTCGTCTGTCAGGGCAATGTCGAGAAATAGAGATGGAGGAAGAGAGAGAGAGAAAGAGAAAAGAGGATATATGAAGGAAAATTTATCTGAAAAAATGAAGAAATTACCTTCAAGAACCATCTTGTTCCAGTAAATATAAGCACAAAAAGGATCAACCCGGAAGTAATTCGAGAAAACACGAAACTTTGCAAAAAATATAGTACTTGTAAATTTATCATCTCGAAACTCGCCTTATTCCAAGCTTTACTTCAGTTTTCCATTTATGTCAAGAACGGTAGCAGGTACAGAAATGTTACAGGTGTACACAATTAAGGATTGTTTCTGGTTCTTCCTCAGTCACTATAACCACTTTCTCCTAGTAGCACATCGAGAACAGATTGATATCGGGCCTATACTGTGCCAATATCGTGGATACCGAACTTGGTTGGCGTTCGAGCAAATACCGATCTACGTTGGTGTTGTACGATATTCTGATATTCAACGCTATTTCTGAAAAATGAAGAAGGTTTGTACTTCAACCGTGGAAATAATTTGACACTAACAGACAACAAATCACAAGATTACAGGTCCAAATCCGGTTGTAGACAAGTAAGGTTTTTTGATTTTGGAGTAGTATATATAAAGATATAATTCCCTTTCTGTTATGATAAAATGATTAAATATTTAGTAATTCTAACTCAATGGGTGATTCAGGATTTTGTGTCAAAATAGTGTTGACCATAACAGTTGACTTCCTTTTTTTTTGTGCAGATGGTTTATATATGTTTCATATTGGAAAGTGTACGGAATTCGTATTTGTGATTATTACTTGATCAAACTTCAAGTTTAAGGATTGTTGGCTATGAACTTTATGGAGATAATCAGGTGTTGTGAGCTATAATTCATGCAGGTAAACAAATTATGTTACATTCGTTATTTATTGAATTGTGTTATGCGAAGGCGATTTACTGTCATAAGAATGTCAACAGGGACATTAATGATTGCTGTTCTTCCTAATACTAGTTTGCCATGTGTGGATGTCATATGGTTACTTTGAAATATAAGTTCAATGCAGAAAACAGAGCACTTATTGTTTAAAATATGGAAGTCAGGGGATGGATAATGGATACTCCCACGAGCATAAAAAAGTAGATTCACATGGCAGAATCATTGAATCGGTCACCTATTTACACTATTACACTTTCTTAAAACAGTAAAGTCCTCTCAGCGATCACTATCGGAATATTGGCAAAAGTGTTTGCCATTTGATATTGACCGGTGTTGGATAACAAGATCGTTTGACATCACAAACCCCGTTCCTAATATCGGGCAATATTGATGTGCTACTGGAATTTGCATAGTATGAACTGTTACACAGTTTTAATATTGTAAATTTCACCCGTTCCAGAAAAACGAATTTTCAAAGATATCTTTTAACTACAGAGATAGGCAAAAGTCTGTAAACACTCTGGTAAGTCGAAAATGGTACGATAGAGTGAGATCAAAATTCGGATATCGGTCATGGAGGGATGGGCTACGTGTCAGCCTTCTTGAAAAATCACGATCTTGGATTTATGTCGAGAATTTTAAATGGAGAAGAGCATTATGTGACGTATCATTTTGGGCAAGCTCGTAAATAGAGATTCAAATGTGAAATCTGTTTTCACTAATGTTTATTTGTGTAGGTTATAGGGACCCTAAAACATAATATTTCGCTTCCTATATTATGATCAATGTGGCGGGCATTTTGCCACGCAGACTGTCAGTTTTTCGAATACTCGTGGACTGTGGGTAGCACATGAGGTTTAACAATGGTTATTTATTCTGAACCCTTTGCAGGAGATAGTGCCATACACGGTCTTCAAATGCAACCTTTGTTCCCTGTGTCCCCTGTCACGGGCAAATCCTATCTCCTAAAATGTCTTCAATCTCCTTCAAGACGGTTGCGTCTTTACAGTCTCCTCTCTGACAATGACACGCGTTCAGCTCGGCTGTAGTCACCCTATTGTTGCGACCATCACTCATCAGCGCAATCTAGAACCGTTTATGAAGCGTAGCGCCATGCTGAATTATCTCCAAGTAGAATGATAAACCACAACATTTCTCCAAATCTCCGGTCACATAGTCCCTATCTCCTGAACAAATAAACATAGGTAAAAATGACTTCACATTTTAATCTCTGAAACGAGCTAACCTAAAACGATATGCCACATAATGCCCATCTCCAATTAAAATTTTCGATATAAATACAAGAAAGTGACTTTCAAGAAGGACTACATGGATCACATCCCCCCATCACCGATGTCCAACATTTGGTCTTTATCTATCCAGCCATTTGGACTATTAAAATATATCTTTTTTAGATTCGGTTTTCTGTTCAGAGTTGAAACTTGAAACATTAAAATAAATGATAACTTTGTAACAGTTCGCTCTATGTAAAAGATGGTAATAGCGACTTTCAAAAACAAATCTTTAATTTTGTACTCCTGAAAAAAATCTTGAATGGGCGGACATTTAAGAGATAAATGCAAAAAAATAAACTATTTTTTGCGCTGCGTTTTATAATAGAGTGGTGGGGAGTTTGGATGTGTTGTTTAGCTCAACTATTACTACATTTCTGCAATCTTTCATGGTTTCTTGAATTTATTCCGGGTCAAATGTCTAATTTTACTGGACTATCTAGGAAAGCATTATAGTTAATAAGTAAATAACAGTAATGACTAAGTAATTAGTTCTTATTGAAAGTCTCCATCAAACTTCCATATTTCACCTTGTATCTCTTTGCATCATCGCTCTCTTGCGCTTTTGCACTCTTCTTCAGACGATGTAGTACATTTGAGAACTCTTGTTAACTGTAAATCGGAGTGACAAAATTCCACAGAACTCGATCCACGGACCTCTTGAACGGTAGACACAAACATTACTATTGCGTGTTTTATCACTTCTAATGGTTCAAACTAAATGCTTAAAATACTTTGGTATCTTCCTCACTTAATTGGATTGTATTTAAGTCCTTTAGGCATCTAAGGCTCAGGCCGGGATAAGGAAGGACATTTGATTTTGGAAAGTGTCGGCCATGGAATATGTTGAAGGTACCATCCCGGCATTTGCTTGTTATGACTAAAGAAGAAAACTAGAAACCCCCAGCCAGGATAGTCAGCAGTTAGGATCGATCCCACAACAGCCCAAATGCTACCCAACGCTCTACCACTGAGCTACGGAAGCTCAGTGTATGTTTTCCATGTTTCATATGTAACGCACCCTACACTTCAAAGATCACCATATATATTGTATACAGTTGTCTTATCAACGAAGTAGAAGTCATTCATAAGACACAACTTTCTATTTGCCTTAACAGGACAAGACTGTCTGCCAAATTGATAAATCCAAAGAAAGATATTTAAATTATTAACTATAAGGCCTTCCGTCGAAATCCCTAGGCATGACTTTGATGCTCTAAAACAAAAGAAAATCAGTCCTAAATCTATACAATTTCCCTTCCTTTTTAAGTAAGAAAAACGACAAATCCTCATTCTGTATAAATTAATTCATAGTCACGCTAATAGGGATTTGTAATGTAAAACGAAGGAAAGTTCAGTGTTTAGGTTTGCTAAAGGTATCATGATTTCGTTTTGTTACAAAAAGTGTTGTGTAGCTAGCTAGCTGGGCGCTGTGCACTTATCTGTGCTACATCAATCGATGAACCAGAAGAAAATGCCTTTAGGGTAACTCGGTTTAACAGGTGTTGTCTGACAATGAACAGTGTTTTAATGGGAAAGGAAAGAAGAACAGAAGTTTCTTGTTTAACATAATCTCTAATTAGTACAGAAACCGCTTCGGGGTAAAGGGTAAAGCGACGCAGGGATTCTACTCACAAAGGAAGTGATATCCATTTCGTGAGTGACTTTGTTTGTGTCACTATGGCGGAACCTTGTAATAAAATTAATAAAATTAAGAGACTTAGTATCCCCCTTCCGCTATAGTGACAGAAACAAAGTCACTCACAAAATGCATATAACTTCTTTTGTGAGTAGAACTCTTGCGTCACTCTTCCTTTTATCCCGAAGGGGATTATGTATTGATATCCCTTATTTTGTAAGGATATCTATTAAAAAGTGCATAGTCTTCATCCAAAAGGTCGATTTTCAGCCATGGTAGGCTCCGTATTGAAAAGGGTAACTCCTATTGAAAAAATAAGCATGAATTTTCCTCTACGAGGCCCGCAATTGACCTGCAAAACCTCCTGGTACTAACCATTTTGGGCTCAAGCAAAATGACAGACATACTAACAGACACATTTTTCTATCATTTTTGAAAATTCTCTGTGTAAAGAATTGCAAATACTAACAAAGAAAACCCAGAGCGAAGATTCTATATGGAGATGTATACTCTAATCTGACATGTTTACAGTCGTGGCTACAAAACCAAACCGAGGGAGATACTAGCACTACACATTCAAAGGTGTTTCATCATTATACAGCTCATATGTTGGAATTACCATATATTGGACTAAATACCATTATCCTATAGGTTAAACGATTATATTATAGTTGCGAACATCAACACATTAATCACAGCAACCTACTCCTTAGGAAAAAGCATAGTAAGACAATAAACCATTGTCTTGTTTGCTAGAAAAAAGGAAAAGAACCAGACATGCATTCTCTATCAAAGCGTTTTGTTCCATGTAACCTTATTTAATAGAAAACGCGGATAGTCTGCTCCATAGCATCATCTCCCCTCAATCTCTGATGAAACCAACCACTTGAACCTTTGATTGGAGAACTTTTGAACCGGCGAACTATTGAAGCTGCGAACGTTTGAAGGCGAACCTTTTGTCAGCGAACGTTTGAACCAATCTTCAAAATGAATAATTTGAAGCTGGCGTGAATGCAAAGCTTGGTCTATAATCCTTGTCCAGGATTTTGAAGGCGAATTAGAAACGAAAATTAATTGCCACGATATTAATGGTACTAATGACAAAATTAACACTTCTTCATCTCATCGCACAGCATTAAATTAATGTTTCAGGTAGAGTTATTTATCTATAGAGTTGGTATACATTTTAGATTGCATAAAATCATATAACTAGCTGAGATTAAAGATGGAGAAATAGCACGGATGAACTTTCTAAGCTCTTGAAGTGATCTACAAATTTAATGTTACATAGTGTGATAGTAAATTACAGTTACCAAGTTAATTACCCTAACGATAAAATCTTACAATCAAATACTATTTTCTTTTAACTTGCCTTAATATATCTAAAGAGAATTAGTTTGCAATGAATACAACTATTTACTTGTACAATTTTCAATTAATTCCTTTGCATTTGATGCAAAAATGACGAACCTATCTCTATTCCCTGACTGTCAAGCCCTTTTAAGGGTTGCACCCATAGAGTTATAAAACCTCTCCACTAGAGCCAGGCTTAGTGCTGCTGATGCAGCGCCACTTGAAAGTTGAGCGAGAGAATGTTTGTTTGGCAACAACACGTATTATGAGTTGCTATCATATGGCTGCCGTGCTTCGCTCTTTGGCATTGTTTTAGTTGATTCGTTTGTATTTGAGAAGAAAATGTCAATCCCCTCTGCAGCTCACGGTTGTACTAAGAAATATAAGAAAGGAAGTAATGTATCGTTTCACAAATAAATGATCATTTAATATTACTCCGTGAAAAATGTTTCATTATGTAAGACGTTCCTTCGTGTAGTTTATGTCTGCTAGAAATATAAAAGAAAACACAAATCTTTGATTAGAATTATTTGATGCGAAGGTATTTTATCGTGTTAGATCCATAGTTATAAAACTGTTTCATAGTTATAAAGAGAAATATATATATATAAATAAGTATTCTTACATTCAGAAATAATGGATCTTTTCATTTAGTCTATTGGAATTAAAGTGGTTATATTCGTGTAGAAAAAATATATCTGTCTATTTAAAATTTAAGTAGTTCTAAGCCCATAATGTGCTGTTGAATTTTATTGATGGCTTTAGGCACCTAAGGCTCAGGTCGTAATAGGGGAGGAAAAATGATTCGGGAAGATATCGGCCAGGGCCTCTGTTGAAGGTGCCATCCCCGCATTTGCCTGGTGCGACTGAGCAAAAAATCAGAAAAATGATCTGGCTCAGTCAGGATGGTCGGCCACTGGAATCGAACCCATGGCGTCCCGAATGTTATACCAACGCTCTACCACAGAGCCACGGCGGCTCGGTAAAAAATATGCTATTGAAAAGACTTGTTAAATTATTAGGAACAATGATGATGATAAGTACTCTGCCCGAGGGCAGCTCTTGGCCTGAAGATCCCAGAGCTAGGTGAACCGATGGTGATTTGCCATTGCCTTCCATCGCATGAAGATGACATCCTAAGGACAGGATCTATAGTTTAATGTGGATTCCGAACCACTTGTGTCCCCGCTGGGAATCGAACCAGGAACACCCTGATTACAATATTAAGAGCAATATAAACAAATTTAACATCGCAACAAAAATTGATAAGAAACGCTTCCTATCGGTCACCCTGGTCGGTAAGAGGAAAACTCGTGAATTCTATATACCTGAAGTCGGACACAGTAATATACTTAATAGACATGACTATTCGCATTGTTTATGATATAAGGTCAAAACAGAACATTTGAAAAGCTAGAACAAACAGTGTCGTTTTTAGTTTTAAGACAAAGACTTTTACCCTAAATTTAATGACAGTCTTCTTCATTCGCAAATCACTTTTCCGGCATCTTCTAAACTAACCAGGGAAGCCAGTTTTTTTTTTATATTTTTTTATCTATATAATGAAACTTTCGATAGATGGTAGAACTTAAATATCAAGTTAAAGTTGTCCGAAGACTAGAGATAATTTAAGGTTCATTTTAATGACATACGTCTTGTTTCAATGGTATTTATGTGAAAATTGCCCACTAGTAGTGTATATCCGACGAACGCTGCCCATACCCTATTTTCAATTTTATAATTTTCTTTGTAAATTTATGCAGGTACCCCGTTGGTTGTATAAATTACAGCATTAGTATTTTGTGTGTGTAATATTCATATCACTTGCGTTGAATCCCTAATGCTGTATAACATTTTTAAATATAATGTTTTTTATGCTATTCCTCTAACTATCAACATTATATATAACAAAAAAAAACGGGAATGGCAGTAGATATGTGCACGTTTCTTAGAATGCACAGAATCTTATGGAAGATACTTCCCCCTTCAGAATCACCCTAAAATAGCGAAATCACACGATATCGGTCACGTGCCGATGCGGTGTGGGAGCCCACATCCTCTGTTTTGATTGAACACGAAGATCTTTCATGGCCTCTTAGGGGAGACAGATTACTCCTTCCCTCTATCCAATTACCTCAACTCTGACTTTATGAATCAATACTTGTAGAAATATAGGAAAGATCACTCACGCACACAGACGTAATTATCGCATCATTCCGCATTTGGAGCAGAATGAGAAAAGAGAGATATTTACATACAGATATACATGAAGTTACGTACATTACCCAAACAGACGTTCACATGAGATGAATACAGGTCCAAATTATATATTCCATTGTTTTAAAGTACATATTCAGAAGTACATAGTTCTGATAGCAAATGGTAATAGTTGTCGATCAATTTCCACTTCAGATGCCGCCTGCCAAACGCAGAAGCAATATATAGTTAGTCACTCACTTTATCTCACGTGGATGTAATCACTTCTACGTCCTCTCCAAGCTGCGTACCACACTTTCTCGCGTGTTGGTCAATTATATATATATATATATATATATATATATAT
>JAGDQP010012283.1:9536-50734 GCA_022664845.1 Lepisma saccharinum
TATATATATATATATATATATATATATATATATATATATCAACTGAAGAAACCTGAAAGTAATCGCATCAAGAAAGTCCTTCAAAGGCTACGGAATCCTGGAGAAATGCAAAAGGTCAAAGTCTATTTCAATTTGGTCTAGTCCAGTAAATTTCTGCGAATGCACTGCAGATCGAACAACCAACTGAACAACCAAGAATTGAATTTGAGTTGAATTTTATTTAATTCCTTTAGGCAGCTTTGGTTCGGGTTGTATGGATGATGATAATGAAGATGATGAAATGAAAAAAACGTGGAAGAAAATGGGAAAAACCTGGAGAGAAAACCTACGCACACGGTGTTTATCCACCCCATGGCATGAGCTGGGATCGAACCGACAACGGATCACTAAGACATCCACGGATGGTGCTTGTGTTTGGTTTAAATTCCCTATTATTTTAGACTTTTTACTTAACTAGTATTTATTAATGAATAGTTATTATAATATTACTTAAGGTTCTTTAAACTTAGTTGTTAGCTAATATCGAAACAGGACGACCTACTTTCGTTCGCCGAGTTAAACACATGTAAAGGTCTGCTTCTAAATTCGCGCAACTAAACCAAGAGCACGAATAAAAAGGCCGTCTGCTTAATAGTAGTGTTTCCTACTAACTATATTGAATCATGCCTAAATAAAGTAAGAAGCTCTCACAAAGCAAGAAAGCAAAACAGGTAGAAACTGTAATGCATGATTTAATAAAAAATATCAATCACACACCAGCCATCTGCGATTAATCTGTTATTTACTTCATAGAAGTCCATATTTGGAATCATGTTGTTGTCAGCACGAAACTTGGGGGCCTCCATCAAGATGTATCGATAAAGAAGGAGTTTTCTTTTAATTCTTCAAATGTGATAAAAATATTTTGAGTTTCAGTTTATGTGACAATAATACACGACAGTAGTTTTCAAGTGTCTTTAATATTATCCACCTACATATTTATATGTGCTTGCAAACTACTGTAGTTATGAAGTACATAAGCAAACATATTAAATTCAGAAGAGCGGAAAGTGACACTAATTTTTAATTTAAGACTTTTATGCAACTTTGGCTCAGGCCTCCGCACGAACTTAGAGGAATATTCATCTTACGAGAGCGTAAATAGAGACCACTTGTTTAGAACAGATTTTCATCGGAGATAAGATGATAAATTTCCGCTCGAGAACAAGATGGGATCTGTGGTAGTTCTTTTCAATGTGAACGTAATCTTTTAAGATGAATATCCATCTATTCAGAAAAACAAATTATCTTTTGAACATGACAGCGACGCAATAAAATATTGAAAGTGTAAAAATAAACAAAAGGGAGCATTTATTCACTAACTATAAGAAAGGAGAAGGCAATGTTCGTATGAATAAGAAAGAATAAAACAAAATTTACCTCGGCGAGATTTTAACCTGCCAACTTCCCGCCAGCGATCCAAAGCCTTATCCCCTATGCTAGCCGGTCACTGCAACGCCTTCGAAAGTCATCTTTAATCTCGTCAGGTATTTTGGAACATGATTCTAAGATTTCTTGTACATATCTTATTCCTGACACATTCTGGTATGTGTTTGACACTCAGAAAATTGATCAGGTCTTTTGTTTTAAGATTTAACTAAACGCGAATAAGTTCTTCGTCTTTGGATAACCTTCGCGGTAAGAAATAGCAAAAATTAGATTTCAGTAGCACCTATGACACACTGTGAACCACTCTAAAAAGATGATAAATTGACCTTTCAAGTTTGAACAGTAAATTACACCCCTAAAACATCGGAATTCTGTCTAAAAATTACATTTTTTATCCAAAGCGAGACCGTTTCGTTTGAAAACAAGTTTTCTCGATTCAGAATTTAATAGTTTTTTGACGAAATTACTTTCATAATGAAAAAAATAAGAGTAAACATTTCCACTCTGTTTATTTAGTGCATATACATTTGAAAATATGGCCTATTCATTTAGTTACTTGAAGTACCCCTTCACATTAAAATTAACAGTGATCGAACTATTTCAAAAAAATCACTTTAAATAAAATTGGATATGATAATGAAATGTAATTTAAGATGGAACCATGTAACACATAGTGTACATGATGATAATAAATACGTAAATTGAGATTTCGAGATACTATACATCCCTTTGAAATTACGTTGAAACAAGACGTGCCTTTACCAGAATTAATCTGCAAGACTTGATTAGCTTTGTAAACACGCCTTGGATTGATGTTATTTTCATGTTAAATGTATAAAGGATGATATTTTCACGGTAGGTAACAAGAAACGAGAGAATCTCATTTACATGAAAATGTATGTAACATTAAATTCAACTTCAAAAGAGAGAGAGACAGAGAGGAGGGGAGAGGAGGGGAGAGAAAGAAGAGAGAGATGAATCAGATGAAGGAAAAATTTTAGAGAAAAATATTTGTTCTTGATTGAGATACTTTTAGCTTCGCATTTATTTAACTGATTAATCATCTGTAGCCGAGTAAGAAACTACCATAATTATAATTATCAATAGAGTTTTGTAGGCAATGGCAGGTCCCTGAACGTAAGTTTAGACTTGCTTGTTCCAATCTTTTGCTTTGCTACTCGTCTTACAAATAATATATTTATTTCTTATACTATAATAAAATTATGCGCCAACTCAAATAGTTTTTATATACGTATATAGGATATAGGTCGGGAAACCGGGACTGTCGCCCCAAAAGGCTTCTGCCACTAACTGGGAGGAGACCCCTTAATTCCTCTTGCTAAGGCTTAAGGGAACCGACCGAGCTAGACGCCTAATGTCCAATCCATACGTTCACGTCGTGGCGCCTGTTAGTACCCAAGCAACTGCTTGACGAACGAACATGAATGGGATGCTCAGCAAACCGCAATAGCAGACAGCGTGGTGAGTCAAATATCTGCACCCCTTCTTTCTTTGCACATGATGGTACAAGTAACGGAACATTCTCGGAGAACCTCATTGGTTGGAGGACGGAATGCAGCTGGCAACGGAAGTGGTCAGTCCTGCAGGAAGTCAGAGCGTCAAAATGCCCGGATTTGGACTGTAGACTGCTAGGACAACGACACTACAACTCGAACGGACCTATACGTGGTGATTGAACTGTCAGTCACTTGCAGGAGAGGACAAATTAGAAGAATTGGAGAATGAACTTAAGAAGATTAAGTTACACATCATAGGAATATCAGAAGTGTGGAGGAAGAATGAAGAACAGTTGGAACTAAAGTTAGGGCACATGTTCTACTTCAAAGGAACAGAAAATAAAAAACCGACTGGTGTTGGCTTTATAATTAATAAAGACCTGAAGTCACGGATCACAGAAATTGAAGAAATTTCAGACAGAATCGCACGAATAGTAATAAAGATAAACGAGACATAAATTTTGCAAATTATACAAGGGTATGTTCCAACAACCTCACACTCGGAGAAGGAACTCGAAGATCTATACGAGGAGATAAAGAAGATTTTGTACAGTAGCAAATAGCATTACAAAATTATATTGGGAAACTTCAATGTAAAAGTAGGAACTAAGCAGAAAAGTGACACAAAAATTGGGAAACTATGAATTTGGCAAAAGAAACAAAAGAGGAGAGAAGTTAGTAGAATTCTCAGAAGCCAACAGACTGTTCGTTTTCAATACATTTTTCAAGAATCCGTCCCAGAGGAAGTGGACATGGAAAGGCTCAAATGGGACTAAAAACGAAATAGACTACGTTTTATCAAATAACAGGAAAATTCTGCAAGACTTGTCTGTTCTGAATAGTTTCAAAATTTCGAGTCATCATAGGATGGTGAGGTGTAAGCTGAAACTAAATACTAGACTTGAGAGAAAGAAGTTTATCAGAGGAAAGCCGTCAGTTTTAGATCTGGAAAATCTGGGGAAACAGCCAGACATTCGAGATAGGAACTAAGCAACAGATTCAGCGCCTTGGAAGAGTTAGAAGATAAAGAAGACATCAATACAAGAAATAAAATACTGGCTGAGATAATAAGAGAGACAGCCAAGGAAATAGCAGGCACGAGAAAGAGAAAAGAGAGGAAAATATTGGAAGAAATTAAACTCTTTATTACGAAAAGAAGGGAAATGAAACAAGAGGAAACTTACATAAAATGGATTGAGTACTTAGAACTAAATAAAACCGTAAGGAAGAAATGAGAGAGGATGAATGAAGATACAACTAAAATCTGGTTAGAAATACAATCGAGGAAAACAAGAACCTGAGGAAAACCAGACAACAGTTCATGATATGGAAATAACAAATAATTGCAGTTAAGAGACCAAACGGGACCGTAACACGAAATAAGGAGGAAATTATAAAAATATTTGAAATTATCTACAGAGAATTGTACTACTCCGAAGAAGAACTAGAAAATGAAGATTCAGAAGAAAATGATGTAGAAGTTCCAGACGTTATGAAAAAAGAATGGATAAAGTACTTCGAGGGATGAAGAACGGAAAATCACCAGGAGAGGATGGACTCACAGCAGAGATATTTAAATGGGGAGGTGAAAAAATGAAAGAGGAACTTGCTAAATTATTCTCGATGTGCCTGAGGAAGAGAGAAATACCTTCAAGTTGGAAATGCTGTTATGGTTTTGTTGTAAAAGAAAGGGGACAAAGAACGCGTCGAAAACTATAGACCAGTTAGTTTACTGTCAGTCCTATACAAAATGTTCACCAAAGTTATTTTGAATCGTATTGAACGAGACTTGGATTTTAACTAGGATAGGAACAAGCCGGATTTCGTCGTGGATTTAGCACAATGTACCACATACAAACATTGAATGAAGTTAAAAAGCAGTAATGAATATGAACTTCCAATATGTCTAGGATTCATAGATTTAGAAAAGGCTTTGTATTCTGTCTCCTTGGTAGCAGTACTTAAATTACTTGAACAACAAGGCATAGAAAGTGCATATATCAAGTTACTGCGAACCATTTACTCGACTGCTACATCTGTCATTAGACCGCATCAAGAAAGTGAAAAAAATAAAATTTGAAAAAGGGGGAGATAAGAAGATTCATTTTCTCCAAAACGTTTTCTGTGGTCCTGGAGAGAGTGTTCCAAAATTTAAACTGGGATGAACTTGTAATAAAAATTAATGGCACATATCTTCATCACTTCAGATTCGCTGATGATATAATCCTGTTTGCTTCAAATGCAGAAGAACTATAAACCAGAATGGAAGAACTGTGTAGTGAGAGTACGAAAATAGGCCTTAAAATGAACTTAAGTAAAACAAAAGTAATGTACTACAATCAACATGCTGCACTTAAAGAAATAAAGATTAAAGGATAGACAATAGGCATAGTTGATGACTATGTATACCTAGGCTAGCTCAAAACATCGAATGTCAAGTTGACGGATGAAATAAATAGAAGATGTAAAATATCGTTAAGTTCGTTTGAAGGACTACCCTTTATTTCCAAAAGCAAACTACCAATGTATCTGAAGCGTAAAGTCCTAGAGAAAAAAGAAGCAACCGAGACGACATTCAAATGCAAGATGGGTAAATGAAATCAAGCGTTTTTCAGGAGCTACATGGATGCGGAGAGCAGCAGACCAAGAGATGTGGAAAAAAGGGAGATTCCTTCATCCAGCAGTGGATAGAAGGTGGCTGAATAAGATGTTGATGATGATACGTGATTACAGGGGAGAATAGGGTAGCGGGATAGACCATAGTACGATGTCTCACTCTATAGTCCTGCAATCTGTCGAGAAAGTATTCACGGTATGTATAGACCGCAAAGAATTGTGGGATGTACTTTAAAATTGATTCAAATATTGAAGATAAATATTATGTTCTAAGCACTACAAGATCAATCTTTATCCAGTTACTCATAATATAAAATTTCACTGAAAGAAACACCGAAATAGTTACGATTAATGTCTTGCTCTATCTCCTTGTTGTCTTCTCTAGGTTATAACAAGAATATATTTGTATTCAAAATATTCGTGTATGACGTAGGTGCCCCATATTCCCAAAGTAGGTGCCACGTACTCGTATAGCTTTATATATAGGGCAAAATTCACATTACAAAGAAGTGGCTTTTCTCTTCCTTGCAAACGACCACACTGTGATGTGAAGTACTGTAATAAATCTCAATGTAAATACAAATTGAGGAAGTCGTTTCGTACGAGTATGATTTTAGTGCACGCATGTGCGTATGTAGCTTTATATAAGGGTTTATTTGAGAGGGTAAATTTCCCATTTGCTGCACTGGAAGTCTTAAAGAGTGAGTGAGAGGAAGGGAGAGAGAGAATAGATATGTGATGTGAAGGCAAAAGCCGTGCAATAGGGAGCTATGTAACGCCTATTGTTTTGTATGGAATCATTCCATCCGAAAGATGATGAAAAATAATATACAAAAAGAACGAATCGAGATCGGTCGTCTTCAGGCAAAAGACCTACTTTGTGAAGCCTAGGGAATAAATCGCATTTCAGAAGAGATTTCAGTCGACGTTAAATCCAAATACATCGACCTCTGCGCACGTTCTGCCAGAAAACGAGGGAGCGTCTCTCTCTGCGAGCCTTCCTTCGATCTGCCAGAACCTTCCCAAATAATATAACTCTTGAGCCAGCCCGAAAGTCGCTTTCATTTTTTTCTTTTCTTTTACGAAAGAACATTGAAAGGTTTTTTCATAAATACGTGAAAAGGACAATTTCTTTTTCGTGATAGGAAATTCTTTTCTGTTTGATTTAGTATGACAGCTACTTTCAGACAACAATTAATTATGATATAATACGAGAAATCAATTTTCCTCCAGTAAGGTATATTATTTTTGATCACGAAAACACGAGGATTGATCCATGTTATATGATTGGAACGATAGAGATTTTGATCTTTTGGTACTTGTGATATTTCTTGATCGTTTATCACTTACATACAACCTACTCCTATGTTGAGATAGATAATCGTGACATTATTTAAAATACTTCAAACTTTAAAAGATGTATTTCGTAATGGGTGCTAGATACTGCAAGAAAGTTACTATTTCGCGCTAAAATATTAACAAAACAAGGTGACTTATGAAATAAATGTAAAAACAAGAGCTCCATAGATGTCAAGTATATTGTTGAATATTTTCAGGCATTCTCCTAAAACATTTACACTACTGCGTGAATGGGAATTTACAGTAACATTATTGACAAAATTGAAAAAAATCTTTGATTACCGAAAGAACGCATTGCACAATATTTTAACTGATTAGTAGTCTTAATTACTATTAATAATAATAATAACAACAATCGGAGTCATAGTTGAGACTGTTTTATTGTACTTAGAAAGTGAAAGATTCTGACTTTCGTTACCTAAGTTCCATGTGACAAGTTACCTTTTTTTCCAGGAATGTTGATAAATTTTTTACAATGTATTTGACCAAGTTCTATTCATTTATCTAATTTCAGAATCAAATTCACACTATCATTGATTGCTAAGAAATATTGATATTTTGTTAACAGTTTGTTTATGAGTGACATTGGAATTACAATTTGTTTCAGATGGGTTAGGATTAATGGTTTTTGTTCTGCTCGGAGTCACACTTGTAGTCTGAAGGTTACATGGCAATGTGAACCGATAGTGCTTTGTCACTATCTGCCATTTGTTGAGATCTGCAGTTTTAAATAGTGACCCAGAAATTGTGTGTCTGCAACCGAAATCAGAATCTATTGATTGCAAAGTGACGAATAAAATCACTTTCTATCTGAAATACTGTTAAGACCAACTCATTTTATATTAGTCAGCTGGGGTGATAAAGTTTATTTCTGAAAATAGTTTCTCAAGCAGTATACCCTGGATTTTAGTACATGCATAATATATTTTTCTAGATCGTTTTTATTAAGCTCACAAAATTTTATTTTTAAAATTCTTTTCTTAAGTTCACGTTTCGTGGTATTCTCAAATTTTGCAACGTTAATTTAACTCACTTCCCGACGTCATACAATGATGATATTTTGCACAGCGACATACATCGGATGGCAATACAATATTCCATTGTTACTTTAATATATTTCTATATATTTATGTATTTTAAAAGCATATTTTAATAGTTTCTTAATATGGACTTCTTTATCCTAAAATAAATACTAGACCGAAACGATCTTGGGTTTGACTAGTTGTAGAACACTCTAAGATGTGGGTCACAAAACATTAGCTTAAGGAAAAGTATCCGAATCCCAAAACAACTAAAAAAAACTTTTTAAAGATAGATTTTTTAAACAATTCGTACTAAAAATTAAAAAAACAAAACAATGTTTATTCATTGCTAAAAGGAAAAGCATTCAAGAATTTATAAAGTGACTGTATATGAGAGCGCGCCTCATGCTTTTCTTTTTTGCAATGCATAAACAAAATTATTTAGTTACTTTTTAGTACGAATTGTTTAAGAAAAGTATGTCTTGAAAAAGCTTTTATTGTTTTTGATCGTTAGAAGTAGATGAAAATTGCTCCTCTTAAAAACAAGTACATACAATGCTTTCCGCTTTTGTGTTGCTAAAATTCTGAGCCTACAGTTACTTATAAAAATGTTCTGAGAATTTGACACACTACTACTTCGTAAAATGGCTGTCACTGTGCTTGAGAAATTTCGAAACCAAACTACAGGGACGGGAGTCTACCAATTATTTAGTCTATGGACTAGCACTTAGTTATATTTATGGGCTACACAAGCAAATTATTGGTTAAGCCTGCACATGTCGTTCCTCAGCCCTGTCGCGATATAATCATAGCTGTCTGTCTGGACCATAAATACTGTATAAGTTAAATAAAAATAAATAAATGCTAAGCTCCCATAATAAAATATTTCCGTGTTTGTACAGGGTGGCGCGTATTGTTTCTACCCATGGAATTAATGGTATCTACCAAAGTCAGGTGGTAGCTCTGTCGCAGTGCACTTGCGCATGCGCGGTACTCACAGATGCATAGGCGGATGAAAGGTCCGTAACCGCTATCATTCTATCATCAAACTTTGGCGTGTGCACAAATTTATCTTGGCGATAAAGGCGTTTATCCAAATAGAGTCTGTTACGTAGCCCAACCTCCGACTTTAACAGGTCTGGAATACTTATCTGGGCTACTTAAAGGAGAGATTCTTTGGCAATCCGTCGCGAAATACGTGCGATTCCATGAGGTATAGTGATACATGTCATAAACGCCTCCTCGAACTGCTTACAACAATTCATCCATGCAATCGCAAGACTTTTAGCACACGTTGTTTCCAAAACGCTCTTTCGTTTACCTATTGTGCGCTGCATACTGTATTAAATGCATACCTTCAATTTTATTATCAAATAAATTTATTCTGAGTTCACAGTGCTGTTTTTCTCTCAACTGAACTTTGAAGTTACAATCACGGGCCACCCTGTAGTAACAACAGCAGAGGAAAATGCCTCTACAAATTCCGGACTGTAATTTTCTCTGGTTTTCTTCAGGCACACCAGGTGCATGTCGAGATAGTACCTTGAAAACAGTCTGGATAGTAGTTACTTTCTCTATTCAGTGGACAAAGAAGAATGGTTGACTTGAAATCCTTTCTTCTAGAAATAACGCAAAGCTACTAAAATAAATGTGTAAAATATTCCTTTATAATTTGAGAAATCATGGCTTGAGATTATAGGTAATTCCTTTTAGATTCTTGCTATCAAATTTCAATGTTAAACTTGTTCTTCACCTTACCATTGTTCATGCTTTCTTTTTTTCGTTATCAGCAACCTCCTTTCCACATTTTCTTCTACTTCCTTTGAAAAATTAATCACAGCCTTCTGGCGTTGTATCTTATCTTGAATGAAGAGCTATCGTCTCATTTCTTTTCCAATGGAAATACGTTTAGGTCAGGAGAACGTCGATGCCTCTTAGCCTCTTAACCTGAAGAGCAACGATTTGGAAGCAACAGCTCTTCAGTTCTCTCTAGAAACTAAGTGGCAGGAAATGATACACTTACGTCTTCCATAGTGTGGGAAAAGAACGCTCCATGTTTTTTTATTTTTTTTTGTCTTCAAAACTTTCTCTATCACTTTTCCGCTCGGAATACAGGGTGTTCCAAAAATGTTTGTGAGAAGTTGAAGATTGACTTCATCGAATCGAAAAAAAAGTTGATTTGAAGAAATTTTGAAATATACGTAACTTTGAAGCTAAAGGCATCCAAATATCGGTTGGCACTTTCTTAGATGACGTAATATCTCCGCAAATAATGGTGTAAGTCTTCTTGGCTAGCAAATTACAGTCAAAATTCATGGATTTGAAAATACGTCTTCAAATGCTACAAAGACAGAGTTTTCCATGTAACAAATTTTCAAATGAATTAATATTGCGGAACCAAAAAGCTAATAAAAAATAATGAAGTTAATAAACTTTACTTAAATACGTGTTTTGGGATCGTGCTTTTGTGATTTGAAAAGTCGATATATCTTACAACATTATTTGTGGATATATATTAAGTTATTACAGACGATGTCTTGCAAACATTTGGGCATATGAGAATGAAAAACAACAAAAGTCTCGAAACTTCTTCGAGGCATTTTTTTTTTTATCTAGGTGTTAGTCCTTTAGTCCATGACACGATGGGATCTTTGGCTGGAGGAAACATATGTATTGCGTTGTGAACATTCTTGTAAACGATTTTTAGGGAAAGGATTTTTCTGAGGGGGTCAGTGGAGCATTGATAAATCCAATTGCTTGATATGTCGAATTTTCTTTATTCCTCTCCATGTTCCCTCGTGTTAATTTATCTCTACAAGTCGATTGTTGTGAAGTTAAAACCTCGATAAATCGATTTTTTTTACGTTTTCCGGACGTGTCGTTCAACATGTATAACTCAAAAGATTTTGCTAGACAACCTCTACAATTCGAAGTTACAGAATAATATACCTTTATAAATCGAAGGTTTAGTCAAGTAAATCCTTGTAAGTGGGAAGTTTAGGGAGTTGAACAATCTGAGCCGAGCCTCCTCACTGACAACAATCGAGTGACGAATTTCTCGAAACTTTGCGCACTGTTATTTTTGTAGAACATTACCCAACGTTTAGAGCGATTGTGAAGCGTCATCTGTTCCTTAAATCAGGGGTGAGCAAAACTGGTTTTAGCTGGTTCGCGCCGGATTTAGTTACTTTCTGTGTGTGGTTTCCTTTTTCATACGCATTTGTGTTTGTAATGTTCGCCTATCTATCACGCAGTATAGAATCTAAATGTGGATGAGGTAGAAGGCTTCGAAGTTCAAATTATGAATCAATAACGTCGATATATCCAATTTAACCGGACCCACTGAAAAATTGACCGTTTTAAATTTTATGTTCATCCGTTTGTAAGACAGGCCTAAAGTGAACCAGATAAAGAGAAACTTCACTTGAGATATTAGTTTCTTGACTTATCGTTTATTATATTCTCGTAAGACCATAACCTTTAGTTATTAAGTGTTTGAACCTAGTTTCTAAAACACGTTAGTACTCAAAAAGAAAGTTGGTAGAAAAAAATAACTTTAGGTTAGGATTTAGATATTTCCGTTTATACAATCGCTTGTTAACTGGTGGCGCTTCATAACTTTTTACGGTATTTTTATCGCTATCTGCACTCTGTAATACAGGTTAATGCTTCAACAAAAGCGAGTATGAAGAAACTGACTTCAGATTTCTCAATTCACAGATCCTTATTTGTTCTCATATATCATACTCGAATTTTCGGCATTTCCTTTAGAAGTTTTATTCTATTGTTCAACCTGATTTCCTTTAGAAGTTTCATTCTTCAACCTGATTTCCTTTAGAAGTTTTTATCCTTCAACCTGTACATCTATACATCTATACAGGTTGTTTTGAAATTGTGTGAATGATTTCAAATTGTTGTGTATATTTTCTTGATCGTGATCGCCTCTCTCGCTAGGCGCATTCACCATCTTGATTATGACCAATCAAATCTTGAAAGACCGACTCTATCACATTAGACAAGCATAACTGCGTCTTGATATAAGCTAAGCTCAGATGGGCTTTTAGCGGTGTATACTTTCTAATGGCTGAAATAACAACATGAACACAAGGACTACATTTTGACTATTAATCTACTAATAGCAATAGACATGTAGGAACTCTTTCAAGGTATCACGCTTTCATCAAAGATTCTGCTTATTAACTAGCTGTTTTCTACTCTGCACTCCAGAACATCATGGATGGAATGTATCCGAATCAGATTAGCTGCACTGATGTTCGGCACTAGGGGTTACACTCTCAAGCAACAAATCTATCAATAGTCCAAGAGTGTTTGTACTGTCATCGCTAGTATCTGTGCTCTCCTCTCTCTCTCCCCTCCTCTCTCTATCTCTCTGATCCTGATGGCGCAGAGAGCTGAACTTTTATTATATGGTATCATTCGAGGATTTACCGGTATTAGGTAAGAGATCTACTAACACCGAAAGTTTGTATTTCTTATGCTTTTGTTTAACTTTCAGGATTTATAAAGAGTCTTTCTTAGTTACGTCCAAGATTTGATGTTCATAAGAAGATACGATTATATGTTGTGGAAACTTTGAAACTTTATAATGCCGGGAAAGCTTCATGGATTTGAAGTATAATTACTGTTGCAATCGAAATACAAAACTGTTATCTTGTAAACGGGAAACAATCTGACAAAACAGGCTAATCTAAGTTCTCATAGTTATGATGCTACTCTGTTAGTAAATGAATAAAACATTTTACTTCTATTTATTAATTGTGTCTATAGCATATTATGAAGAGTTTAATAATATTGTGGAGGGTCGACTTTAGATATTCACCAGATTGAGATATGAACTATTCCTATTGTGTTAAAGTTAGATTGCATTAGAATAAACCTGTTTTAAGAATTGCGATGTTCTATAGTTTGAATGCATTACAATGGTTAAGGTAGCCTAAACAAAATATTGAAACCTACCATAATAAACGTTATTTACATATACTCCTACTACATAGATCATACTGTAGCAGATGGTATCCAATCGACCGTTGAAATACCTGCTGGTTGTCCTAGGTTTCCTGGGATATTGACTTGTAAAGCTGATTCAGATTTCTAAGGTTACCTTGATTCAGCATAGATCTCTTCTCTAGTTGGACGAGATCTAGCTTCTGGTGTTATTATAATCGCTGACGATGGTATTTTGCACAATCGATATTACTTGTTCAACCGATTTTCTGATGAGTTATTTCCTACGTTATAGCTGACTGTATATATTACTTCAGACATTGTCAGAAAACAAGAAGTAATTTCACACATATGTAGAGGTGTTGTGTCAGAGTTTAATTGTCTGTGGGCAACATGAAGCTGGTTGGTTAGTCGTACATACAAACTGTTAAACTCAGACAACATCCATTGTTCCCTCCACTCGACCTCAGAAGTCGATGATCTTCTGGATAATTTTCCTTAGAAAGACAGGTTGTTCGCTGGAATGAAATATACCACCTTAGAATAGAGTTCTTTACTGCTGGTTTTATCAGTCGTATACTAACCGATGCTGCACTTTTATTGCCATAAATTTCTAAGACACAAAATGCTTTCTCTTCACTACTGGCAACCAGTGTTACAACTAATCCGGCTGGCTTATAATCATTAGCCAAGAGTACATTTTCATGCGCATATTCTAACCTTTTATTAATAAAACATTTTGTGAATCTACTTAATTAGTACGTGACGATCGTTTCGTTAGCCTTCTGCTAACATTACCAGGGGATCTTATTTAATGTTAAATGAAAATTTTCCTCATAAAAACGTTATAACGTTGCTTTATAAATTCTACCTGTATGACAATATACGTTTGATTTATTGTTATTAATTTGAACTAAAATATCTTTGTTGTCCTAGGCAGATTGTAATGCCTGTCCATCTTATCCCGATATGGCCTGTAAACGTAACTTTCTCCTATCACTTAGAGCAAACCCATTTTCGTAACTCTTTATATTATTATCGCTTCCACCCATTTTAGAAACATTCTGTTAAATATTATGTTTTCAGGATCAAGAATTTGCGTTATTTGAAACCGTATTTTATGTTGTTTTCAATCAAGTGCTCTTGAACGGTTGGCTTCTCTAAAAACAATACTTAAGACATCGAATATGTTCTTTCATCCTGCATTGCACTGTACGAGTTTCTTTGTCAATGTATATCTAATGTGATTTTTTTTCTTTTATTTTCTAGGTAAGCTGACTGTTTTTAGATAATCTCGGATGAATTATGCTTTTACGCAACTAAGGATTGGATTTTTTCTGTGGATTATCGGTATCTATTATGGATTAGCAGTTCCTATGTAAGTAAATTTAATATCCTTATTTTAGATGTAAGGGTTAAAACTAAGAGATGTTTGCCTAAACAAAGTATGGCTCCATCTTTATCTTGATAAGATTTACAGAGTAGTATGGAATAAACTATCAATCAGTAACCGTTTGACAAAAAATCATGAGCACTATGTTAGCAGGAAGTTACATCAGTATCTAATAAAAACACATCAACCGTAGCATTTCTGTGAATGAGTGTACAGTACTAGGCAGGATGATAAATGTGTCCGACTCTTTATGCGCGTGTTCCTGTAGTACTAATGGAATCGGAGGTGCAGGATCCGTACGTTACCATGAATTTCTTCAGTTGATTACCGTGTTTTAAGCTATGATTCAAGTTTCTTGCCAAGTATTACATCAATTCTTCAGTAGATTTTGAATAAGAAAGTCTATCTCTTTAGTGAGATATTCTTGGTAATAACATTGTCGTGTAAGCGACAATTTTTAACCCTCAAAATAGCTCCATCGATCAATGACCTTCTAGAGATGATTCTAAGTACTGATAGGAGATGACTTTCACTTCTTGATCTCGTTACATGAGTAGCTGCTTTAGGAAAAGGCATAAAAAAGCATGCATGTAGTCATGTCTGCAGTCTTAAGAATAGAGTTCACAAGTACCTTGTCGTCAGCAGCAATCAACACTTTATGACTATCTGGAGCGTCAAGTATCTCAGCACTTGGAAACAGCGTACACACATATTTTTCACCCTTGAATGAATAAGCTCTTCAACTATTTTAGCTTTGTTATATGTTGTAAGGAGCAATTTGTCACTTGAAAACAATGATGGAGATAGGCAGCTCAATACGTAACGTAGGCAGCCAATGGTTTCAGCAACGTTGCTGTCATCTCGAAACCGGACAGTGACTACTAGTTTGTGGAACAAAGACTACTTCTTTTCGATAACCTTCTCGAAATTATTTTGAACTTTCAACTGGATGGTCCCTGATAGCTGATTTGAATGTCCCTATTTTACGTTTTTAAAGCTTGTTCAGATACCACTGCGATACGGTCCTTAATAAAAGTGAGGAAGGCCGCCTGTCGGATTTGATCTCTGTTGATAGGAGTAAATAGGTAATAAATGGATACATAAATAAAAATGCATCAAATACTTACGTGGTTACCATATTTATTTTTCTGCATAATCAGCATTTACATTGAGACACTTTGACGTACGAGCACCCCCATTACTTGCTGCATAATTTGCAGTACGGACCCCGTCTAAAGACTGTTTCATATGCGAAACGTTTACAGCCAAGCTGACATCGAAGCAGACCAAACAAGTAAAAATTATACTTCTCCCGATACACAGGATGTATTTCCGTATGAATGTCCTTGGCTGGATCAAAATACGCACTGCTTTCTCCTTCTCTATTGTTCATTTCCCCAGTACCGTAGTCATTTTCATACTGCACTGCGATGTGCGATGATCCGTGGTACTGTTCACTACCTTATGACTACATGTACTGCTTTCTGGCATCAGTTTTCGAAAATACTCACGGTTATTTCTTATTGCCCTCCGTCTGTTTAGACATTTTCTCGTAATATAAGTGGCAACACTAACACACTATCTAACATCGCAGCACAAGTGACGAAATTACTCTTGATTTCTTTTTTTCTCTTTAGTTCATCGACCGTTGAAACACCAATTTCTTTCAGTTGCAAGTGCATGGTAGGGTGTACCCCCAGATTTTTTTTTTTTCAAAATCTACCATTCCCTAGCGACAAAATAAGTGTGCATTGGTGGCAGAGATCTCGTGTGAACAATTTCGTATTTTTTGAAGATATTTTAGAGGTTCCGCATTGGCTTTGGGGTGAGTGCTTATGCAACCCGCACAACTTAATACTGAATCGATTTCTCGTCGCCCCATGACGGTATTTTTCTTTATTTGGAATGGGCTTGTTTTGTGTGTTCACGACAAACGAGTTGAATGGGGCCCGTTTTAATGCAGTTATTACAGCCTTCCCCTTATTTAATCTATGAAATACCTCCAAAATACCCAGTTGATATATAATAATAATAATAAATCACAGCCATATTCAATCCAGTAGTGGATGAGGCCTCTCCCTGAAGGGAGGAGTTGGTCTACTGCTCCCACGCTGACCAGACGGGTTGGGAGAGGAGAGCCGAAGCTCTGACTGTGATCTGATCGCCACTGTCTTTTATTCACAGCAGCTCCCCAATTGTCCTTGCGATGCTGGGTCAACACCGAAATTTTCGAGCTCCACTGGAAATCGGACACGGGACCGCTCGCACTGAAGTCGAGCGCGCTACCGACTATATATATATTGTTTCAATTTTTAAGTTAAAATAACAATTAGAAATGAATAAATTGTTAAGATATTTAAAACAAAATTTGGATTGTTCTAAATAAAAACATTTATATTTAATGTTCTAAAGCATTGTAGTAGTATTTGCAGTAGTATTAGTAGTTGTAGTATTACTAATAAAAGTAATAGTATTTGTAACATAAGTAGTACTATTTATTATAGTATTATTACTACTGTGTAGTAGTAGTAGTAGTAATACGACTGTTTGTGTTGCCAAGATATTTTACTCACCCCGCACCAAGGGGAGGGTACTTTGTCTACTTTTATGGTGAAATCAGTTTTCCTACAATTATTCCGGTCGAACAGGTCTTGGGGGGGTTGAATCCACCATTGTAACTTCAGTGTTCTTCTGTTTTAATGCTTTGTAGAAGTACAGCTCTTCGTTGTTTTTTCTCTGTTATCTGTGAAAACAACTCAAGAATTCATCACTTCAAAGTAGCTGCAAAACGAGCTCCTATCACCTGTCAACTCAGAATCTATCTTATGGCTTCTCGCTCATTCACCTTTGATTTAAGTGAGTAGCTAGTTACCCTAGCAACGTAATATCGGTATTTACAGCCTCAGGTTTAGCATTGCATGAACAAATCCATCCCTCGCTTTGGTTAGAAGGAGCTTAACTTACAAGTTTGACTACTCTTTTCACTCCCTGGTTGCGACATGGGAAGCAACGAATATTGTAGTCACCAAGAACAGAATTTCTAATATTTTCTTCCAGTTCTTCGGAAGAGGCACACTTGGTTAAAAAGAGGCTCAATAAAAGAGCTTCAGTGAATCAATCAACCATATCGTAATAATTCTCACCTTATGTAATAATGTATGCTTCTCATCCAATTTCCATATTCGCTTACCTACTTACTTACTTACTCTATGACTTATGAAACTCGCAAGTTCATCACCACAGTAACAGACGTTCTCCATAGGAATCTATCCTGAGAAAGATAAAGCCAGCTTTCTTCATGAACACCTACTTCTCGAAGATCCTGTCTAATACTATTCTCCCAACGTCGTCTCGGTCTTCCCAACGGTCTCTTTCCCTTCTGCTTACCAACCGCGATGGAATATAATCTTCGTCCCCCCACCCCACCCGAACAACATGGACTACCCACCTTAGTCGTCTCGATTTCATTAGTCTTACAATATCGGGTGAGTTGTAAAGTCCGTGAAGTTTTTCATTATGCAGTCTCCTCCATTCTCCAGTCATCTGTCCGGTATATCTTTCTCAAGACCTTATTTTCAAACACTCGTAATGTATGTTCATCTGCTAGAGTCGTACTCCAACTTTCACAACCGTCAAGTATTATTACCGGCAGAATAACCGTTCTGTATATTTTCAATTTCAACTTTCTTGATGTTAATCGCGAGTTAGGAGTTTTTGGACTGAGTAGAAACATGAGTTGTCCGATGCTAAGCAACCTTTTATTTCTTCCGTTACCTCGTTTTTTTTGCCTGCTACATATGCTCCCAATTATTTAGATTTGGTTACTTTATCTATGTTCTCATTTGTAATTGATATGCATCGATTTCCTTCATTCTCCCTGTTTCGGCTTGTTATCATCTATTTTGTTTTCTATATATTTATTTACCTGCAGACCTATCTCATCGCAAGCTTCTACTAAGACATTGGTGTTGGTTTGTAGGGTATCTATATAGCCCCCTATTAAATCTATATCATTCGCGTATACGAACAGTTGATTCAAGGCATTCGTAAGTGAACAAGAAATTTCAGAGATGTAACTCAAGAAGAGGAAGAAGAAGAAGAAAGTAGATCCTCTCTCAAGACACTTAATTATTGTGATACGTCTCACAGAAGGAATCATAAGCGTGGATCAAAGGGTGACAAACACCGTAACCGGTGGATGGCAATTAAGAAGAAAGACGTCTATTGGCTCGCACAGATCAACCGATCAACGTGTGCGGAAGGAGTAAAAGTCAAGGATTTCCTGAGAAAAAACCAAATAGGCTAAAACACTGTATGAAATGAAAGGAAAGGAAGCAGTTAAAAAGAAAGGCACAAAGTCCTCAGAGGAGCAAATAACGCAGAAGGACTTACAGAAAGTGTCGTCGACCAAACCCAGCGAGGTCCGTAACTAGCAGAATATACGTATTATACTCACAGAATCCTCTCAAGTTAAACATTTCTATGGATGAACGAAGGAAGATCTGAAGATCCTTTAGCCGAGATGGTTGTAGATCCAAATAAATATTCAGATGTGTTACCCTCATACCGTTACCTATTCATATGTTTGTACGAATCCTACAGTGACCGACACCTCGAGAGCAACCTGCTTATCGACGCTCATAGAACAACATACACAAGCAGAAACAATGTCTGAAAGATTCTTTCAACGACGCTGGAAGAGGGAGCACGAGAAGAATTTACAACAAATGTATGCAGAATGGCTAAGAAGACGTAAATTCAAGGAGAACGCTAAATCGTTGTGTGGAAAACGAATGTGGATTAGGATACAAGAACCGGAGAAATTTTACCTCCGCTGGTATAGAACAACAAACAGAATATTAATTCGAAGAATGAACCTTCCTCGTAGACGCAACTTAGACGTTTACAACTAGATGAGAGAAAGGACAGATCCAAACTAGCCAGAGATGCAAGGCATTGTACATATGTATATAGCATGATAGTATAATTTGGTCTATGTGTATTTCATGACTGTTAACATTTATGTATTTGTATTGCAACGGACTCAGGTTCAAGATCCTTAATTCGGGGCACCTTATATAACATGCAGCAGATACTCACTTTCTGTGCCCGGTCAAAAAAATATATAATCAGAAGTTCATTGCATTAACTAATGAGGTATATATAATAGTTTAACGATATTTAATCACCCAGAACATTTGGCAAATAAACAGAATAGATACCAATCTTCTATATGATAGCATATCTGCATTTGTATATATTTTCCATTCAGCAAAGGAATGCGCAATTGGAAACAACGGCTGCCCGCAACTTCCAATATTTCTTCGGAAGAAATACAGATGGCGACAATTTTTGATTACCGGAAGTTCATGAACCGTATTATCTACGAAGATTTTCTTTCGTATAAATAAGAAATAATCTTTGAAACAATAATAAATATTGCTTTACCAAAGTAAAGATTCCTATTAAAACAATGATTATATATAATCTTACAAATGAAGATCCCAGCGGGTGTGGATGGTTAACCTACTTCCCAGGTAGTAGTGTTGGTGTTTGGAGCGTTGCACGAAACCAACAGATCGGATCAATAAGAAATAAGTTATTGATTATTAGCTTGAAAAGACTTCAGTTTTGAATGACTGCAGAAGTGCAAGTCCATAGGCTGCTGAAAAGCGCTTTCGGCATCTTTTGGCCCTGCATAAGTGCGACGAAGGTCAGCTATAGCTTCCACCAAAGGCAGGCCAAAACTTTGGAATGGGGCATGCTTATCGGGATATAAAGGTTGCATAATTGTTTGGTAGCTGCGTCTTGTTAGAACTGAGAAAAGCTATAAACGTAGGACCTATCGATGCGTCCTGTTAGGAGTGAATTTGAGTTAGAATCGTATAGCAACGATACCGATTGAGCTGCATAGTCGCTGGGGAAACGTCGTGCAAATTACTTGGTGGAAGTGTTATGTATTGACATTGAAGAATTCAAGCTTGCTCAGGATTCAGAATCATAGCATCCGAACAGTTCAAACTAATAATAATTTGGATCGTCATTTCAACTGAGTTTACCTGTTGAGAAGAAAAGTAGTTCCGAGACGAAGTTTTTCATCCATTTGAGTCATTTAGAGATAATTAACTCTGTCGACACGTGAAGATTTGAAAACTTCACCGAGTAGTCGAGATTCCGAAGACGAGATGAATTCATATGAGATTATCCATTGAATATCTTATATTTGTACGTGAGCTCGTGCAAGATTTAAAGCGAGTTTCTTAAATTCACAGTAAATCCTTTCCGAACTGTCTACGTTGTTTATATACAGTTGATGCTAAGTTATTATCCAACAGTAAATTTAAACAATTTGGCGATAATTAACAGTGAAGTTGTTAATTTAGAGGAACATTACTCAATGCAAAGATACAGTTCTTTTTGTTCTTTATGTGGAAATTTAAGTTTTATGCATTTGATAGCATACAGTACTATATATTCTCTTGTGTTTTATGCATTTAAGTTTTGTATTAATCCTTTATAGATATTAATGCGCCCTTCATCAAAATACTATAGTGCATGTTTAAGTGAAGATATATTGTGAGAATTATAATACTTCAGCACCAAGGAAACTTGTATATGAGAGTGCTGTACTTCGAAAAAATTATTTTCGTCTAGAACTCATTGAAGTATCATAATCCAAGATAATTGTGACTCGAAGTATAAATAAAACAACGGCATTTCAGTTATAATAATAAAATATTTAGAAGTTGTCGTCACCACTATCAATATTCTCGAGTTTTTGTTTTCATTACATTACTACCCAATACAGTTTTCTCAGCTGTCACGTCAAGCAGAATCACAGACTAACCTGCGTCGAACTGTAATGACATCCCCAAACGCCACAGGGATACAATTAAGGCCACGTTTGACAGATTGCAGCGTTTGGTATTGGACGGAGCACACTTGGAGCATGTGTACTGAACATTTTATGTGCTGCCTGTTCTGTCTCTGATCAGATGTCTTGTACTGATTGACTGTTAGACTTTGTAACATTGTGCAGTAAAATTCATTTCAAATTTCATGCGTCATTACATGTTCTACAATTCGGTATACTTTATTTCCGGACATACTATATTATTTTTAACAGCAATCGACCCTGTCAGGCTTTTGCACGGATTATGCCCTCAGATACAGAAAATATAGGTCTTCTGTTTCTCTTACTAAGTTATAACACTAAAAGATTCCCATTCTTCTTATCTTATTTTGCGGTCATTGAATATTTGAGTCAACGTGTCTTGTGGACATTTGCTGTGCTGTATGTCTAACTGATGTTGATCTGTTCACCCTGTCAGGAGAAACATGTATACAAAGAGATTGAGTGTGAGGAGTTCGTGAGAATGATAGAGAAGGTATGGTTGTTTCAATGCATTGACTGATTCATGTAAATACTTCTGCAAATACTCCAATTAGGACACCTTCTTCCTTTCTCTCTAACACTTGGAGCGAGAGAGAGAGAGAGAGAAGTAAACTGAAACGAAAGAGAGTTCACGTAAAGTGTAAAGTGGAGAAATTGAAGTCAAGCCAATCTCTTATGTACAGCCTGCAGTACATGGCAGTTGGTTTATCTTGTCACAGCTTGTATCAACACGTTTATACATCGTCAGTCACCGTGACGCATGTTTTAGGTAACCTTCAACAATGTCTACACAGCATATACAGAGTCTTTGTTGAACATCTGTAAAACTAAACAAAACAAAATTGTTCTGACGGGACACCTTATTTGACTGATACTGTGACTTAACGCTATCCTGTCCAATATTTTTGAACTGTAGAGTAGACACCCTTAATGTAAAACAGTTGTCGTCTTTTTAATTCATTTCAAAATACGATATTTCAAATCCACAATTGCAATTTTAGCCTTACAGCGGCAAAGAAATAATCAAAAACTATGATCTGAAATATTTGTAGTTCTGGTTTCTAGATGAATCATTTGATAGGAATAAATCTACGTCAAGATCTTAATAACTATCGTTGATCTACAAGAATACACTACATTTTTTTGTACACTATAAAAACAGAACGTTTTATTATCAATGTAAATATTTGCGTAAGGTATTAATTAGTAGATTTGTGTTATGTGGAATGTAATGTACAGAATTAGATCCTAAAAGCACGTAAGGTGAATTAGTAATGTGGTGCATATGAGTTGCTAGCAATAAAATAAAAATATTCGTACTGCTAACAGAAGAGTGCTTACTCTCACGCAATTGTTCGTGTAGGTATGAGAATTGAGCTGTAGATGTTTTGTTGTTCTCATAGAGAATTTCAACATATTTTGTTTCGTAAAAATGTTATCATGCAACATTGTAGAGTAAAGATTGCAATCAGGGTCTCAACATGCCATTGTGGAGGAGGAATAGTAATTACACATATACATACAGATTATTTCTTGAAACAAAAAATTCTTGAAACAGTCACCAGATTTGAAAGCACATGTTTGGTAATGAATCTATGCAAAAACTACAACATAATCAAACAATTGTTGGCATCTATCAAATGCGTTTTTCAAATTAGTACTAACTAGCCTATTTCTAATGAAAAGTTAATATATTGGAAAGTAATTAGAGCCTTAAATTAACGGAAAAATATTTACATACAGAATTATGCTAATTTATAGTAGGATACATTGACACTTTCTGTAGTTTGAAAATAAATAATTACTGTTTTTACTGTATGCAACAATCATTATGTTTATGAATCAATTTGCTTCCACAGGACTTCTGAATTTACCCTCTGGTTGAACGTGTAAGAACACAGAGGAAGGAATAAGCAAATTTCGACATTTAACACATTTTGTGTCTCTCTCGACGCAATACTTATAAACTAATCGCGTGTAAGTAATTCCGTTTTCATATGGATGTACCTATTTGACGACTTAACAATTGAAAGTGGTACTAGAGAAGAGGTCCCTTTTCATATATGTGTGTGTACAAACTTGATGACCAATCAGCAGAAAGCTGAACCAGAAAAATGGTCCATTTTTACCTCTATTTACACATTTGATGACCAACCATCTGAAAGTGGTATTAGATAGGTAGTTCCTTTTCATATGCATGTACATATTTGATGACCAACTGTTGTAAAGTCGCTACAAGAAAAAATGGCTCATTTTCATACGCATGTACACATTTGATACTCAATGAGTTGGAGAAGTCCTTTTCCGTGTGTATGTAGGACTACAACCTGCAGGGTTTTTTTTTCTTTTAAGCTTGCTAAGTAATAATTTCCAATGCTCGTCTTGCTGGATTGAGAATAAGAGCAACAAAGGCAGTTTGAATTTATTTTGAAGTTATTTTGCATATACTATGAATTTTAAGTTCGCGAATTTTACTTTTAATTTTAATTGTCAATAGAAAATTCAATCTTACATGTATCCTTAGTGCGTGCACAGTTAGGAGAAAATAAAATTCGAACTTAATAAAGCCAATTGAAATATATTATGATTAAATTTTCTTATATTCAAAACAACGAAAGGTCAAGATTGTCATGGAGTCAATTGTTAGATAAAATGATCTATATGTCTTTGAAAACGTTCTCAACAAATAAATAAATATGGTCTGGCAACATTAGCAACTCAAATATTAACAAACAAACAACAATAAAAACAAAAAATGATTATGTTAACAATACACTTGATAATGGCTACTGACTTAGTCGAAACGTTGTGTTCTGCGTTTAATATGTGTATTTAGTTATAAATTGTGTTTCAAACATTAGGCCTTGAAGTTGAGATTTTTGTTTAATAATAATAATAAAGTTTAATTTTAAATAAATATAAAGTATTATTATGAGCTGATGTCCTTTCTTACCCTATCTTATAGCAGCAAATTTCAATTATACGAAGGGATATCAGGTCATAATTTTACTTTATTAATGGACAAATTATTACAGAACCAGGTTCAGTATTTTGTAATAAAAAATGTAGTTTGGGGATGTTGCGGTATCATTTTGTACTGATCCACTCGATTAAGAAAAACATAGTGAAAGTTTCAAAATTAGATTAAGTAATATGTTCTCCTAATAGAATAATCAAGTACCTTCCTTGGACAAGAAAGGGTTTTAGACATGGCGATCTTCTACAAATCATCTTTCAGTTTGCTTTTTTTACCAATAGAAAAGCAGAGACTTAAAACTTTAAATGATTTTCGACTTACAAAGTGAATTGCGCATCAGAAATTATCATGGATTCGGTAGAAAGAAAGTACTGGAAGAAAAAAGTTTAAATGAAATTACAACAAAGTTACAAGCAAACACATTTACATTGCTAATTTGTATCTTTGCCTTTCTTCCAAATCTTTCCAACTGTGAACTTAATATAACTCACGAACAAAACGGTTTTTCAATACTTAAATTGTTTCCAAACTCCTCCAGTCCTTACCATTTTCTCTTCTTCTTCCCAATACAAAGTGAACTCTCTCTACACTATATCTTGCTGCTTAAAGAATAATAATGGTTGAACAGTAAAATATTACATGTTGCATTGCTTGGCTCAATACACAGCAGCTGGTGCAGTACCATTAAACTAAAACCACACCCAGAGGGAGAAACTGTGATTGGCACAAAATGGTCGTCATCTGTGACTTTTTTTTTTGTTTGTTTGTTTTTGTCAGTAACTCAACAGAACATGATGAAATCAACCGAAAATATTTCTTCAGTTCATGATTTTCGTGAAAGCAATTATTTAAACCTATTCATTAAGTTTGGTTTTAAATTTGGAAATGTCTGTACAGTTAATATTTTTGTTGAAAGGCAAATACTTTTTATTACATACTGAAAGTAAAGTCTAGTAACAAGAACAAAAATAGCTGATGGAAAAGGTTAAATCTTATCAAGGAAGCTTTCTTACAGACTGCTAATCAAAGTCATATGGGGATGAAATTTGGGAAAGGATACCGAAGTTTTCGAAATAATTTGAGGACATATTTCTTTTCTGCTCTTTCTTTTTGCTTTGATACATTCTTTTCATTAAATATGCATAATTATCTATTGCACTGATAACAAAAATGAAATTGAATAAAGAGAACAGCTTTCTGACTAGCATTAAGCATGGTCTGCTGTGAAAGTGTACTTTGACTACCTTTAACACACACCCTTTGACTTTCTTTAACAGGCAAGGCAATTAAAGGATACATAGATAGATTAGATAAGGTTACAAGCATTAAAAGGCGATCTCATTTCTTGTTTGCTTGTATCCTTATCTATGTTTACTTGTATAGTACAGTCTGAAGAAGGAGGTGGTATACTTACAAAACAGTAACATAGATAAGGATACAAGCAAACACGAAAGGAGATCACCTTTTAATGCTTGTATCCTTATCTAATCTATCTATGTATCCTTTAATTGCCTTGCCTGTTAAAGAAAGTCAAAGGGGTGTGTTAAATACAGAGTGTTCCCTTAATGCGTGCAAAAAATTTAAGGGTGAGTACCTGAGATCGAACTAAGAAAAACGTGATAAAAACGGGTGTCGAATATTAAGTACTTTCGGAGCTATAGGCTGCCGAAACTGTGAGAAAATGGACTTCAGAGCTGATTATTTCGAATACGAAAAGGCGGAGAGTAGGCGGTTGAGAGTAAATTAGAGGAAGTCACACCCGGGCTATCCAAAAATGCATGTTAGAAACTCCTACAAGCAGGGCGCATGGGATTCCCCAAAGGGAAAAGGGGATTCACAAAAATTATTCCAAGTAAAGTAGGCTCAAAAACGGCATAAACGAGACGTCTTCTAGACAGGTAACAATAATTCGTTTACTGAAGGTCCATATGTCAAGTAGATTCCGAATGCGGAGCGATTTGAAAAAACAGTGCGGGATTACATGTTAGGAGTATGAGTAACAATAATTCAATGACGTTAAATTATGTGTCCCAGAAGAAACAGTGTGTCATTTGTCAGTGGAATGGCGGTGAGTATGTGAATATCAAATGCAGCGTAAGTTAAAAGGTGACCCTGTTGGTGGGGTGGACAGTGCGCAGGGCACGATGCTTGGATGAAGAATCCCGGCTATGCCGTGGAAAGTTGTCAGCACTGAGAACCGTACAGCTTTGAACCGAAAGGCGCACGTATCAGTATTGACTAATAGCACTAGAATTAAAAAATTGAGGACTAAAAGTACAAAACGTAATGTATACCCAAATGTCGTGAAATTGGAAAGGGCAAGGAACGTTCATGTGTATTTCAAATCTAGTTGATAGAGCGTACATAACATCCTGAAAGGATATCATCATGTGATTAGTTCTGAACTTGTAAGGTTTAATGTGATTCCTGAAACTGTTCAAATCGAAATCGAGAAAGACTGAATTGCTATGCAGATCCAACAGCAAGATTACAAATGCAGTTGGCTGTCCTTCTTAACAGAAAGAAAAACACAATAGCATAACTGCTTGGTGAAGATTAGTAGCTACGATCGCAAACATGAAATAAGCACAGGGGAGACCGTTCGTGCTTGTGTCCCGCTCAGGATGAACATAAGGTTTGCAGAATGTTCATGTATTCCCTGTTCCATAATGCAAACACCTTGGCAATACATTGAACAGAGGCACTGACCGCTACCTGTCCCATTCCATTCTACTGGAGAAAGCTCCCCGAGGTATATCATCGTACATACGTAACGATATGGAACCTTCAGGCGCAGGTAACACTAAAAACTAGTTGAAAAGATTCACTACATTTGTAATGATCCTATTACTGCTAGTAGTGAATAAAATAATAATAATAATAATAATAATAATATTATTATTCACATCTTCTGAGCTTATTCGTTTGTCTCCTCTAAACTTTGAAATACAAAAGCATAGACATTAACGTGAAACAAACACCAGACAGAAACAGTTGAAATGCTATTCTTGAGCTACAAATAAAGAAATCAGAGAGTTTTATTTGTGGATCACTATGCTTACAATATTTGTTGTGATTGGCAAGGAATGGGCCTATAAGTCACAAATAAATTTAAATCCAAAATATATCAAGTTAATGCATTGTACTTACCACATGTGTGATGTCTTTGTCACCTTCTTTGTCTTTTAGCAATAGGCTGATGTCTAATGGTATCATCATTTTACAATATGTGTTCAATGTGGCCTCCATGAGAGCGAATGCAAGCGTGGGCGCGGCGAGTTAATGAACGCTGAATGTTGTCGAATATTTCAGGCGTATCTCGAATTACTTGCAATCCGTCGTGGATACGTTGTTGCAGATCTCGTACATCACGAACCTCCGTTGAATACACAATGCTTTTCAAATGTCCCCACAAATAAAAATCCATAGGAGTTAAGTCTGGTGAACGAGCAGGTCAAGCAACTGGACCACCCCTTCCTATCGATCTTCCCGGAAAGACGTCATCTAAATGTATTCAAACTTGCCCATAGAAATGGGGTGGAGCTCCATCGTGCATATACCACATTTTGCGTATAACATGCAGGAATTCTAGATAACGTTCGCTCGTTAAGCGATGTGAAAAAAAGTATGGTCCTAAGAGGTGGTTCCCGATCATACCGGCCCAAACATTGACAGAAAATTGTCTTTGGTTATTAGTGGCGACAATTGCATGTGGGTTCTCTTCTGCTCATACGTGCTGATTATGAACATTGATTATACCATCCCTTGTGAAACAAGACTCATCTATAAACAGAATTAATAATACATAATAATTTATGTAACTTGCCTCACAAACCATTCACAAAAGTTTAGTCGCGGAAGATAATCAGTTCTCTCGAGAGCATAAACACGTTGTAAATGCCAAGGATATCGCAATTGTTCGTGAAATAGACGCCAAATGACTTTTGGTGCAACACCTTCTCTGGTAGAAACTCTTCGTATACTGGTTTCCGGATGTTCTTCTACTAAATTAAGTACTTGTTCCTCTTGTTCAGGTTGAAGTTCAGTTCTTGGTCTTCCACGGTCACACATTGAATTAAAACTACCAGTTTCCCTAAGATGCCTGTCAATATCAATAATGTCCTTACATTTGGAACCTGGCGATTTGGAAAATATTCGTGATACATACGTTGCGCAGCCAAGGCGTTACCATCGGCACGACCATACATTAAATGCATATCGGTCATTTCACTAAATGAATAAATCATTTTAAATTGACTAAAACTACCAATTTGACGCACAAAGTCTTCTCGCTCTAAACTACAACAGAGTCACAGGAAACGTAAGTACTTTCGAACCCACGTTCGAGACGGAAGTGGTGCTGGAATGTGTGTATTCTAGTGTTGTTCCTCCAGTGGATTCAGTAAAGAACAGCAACAGGTAAACGTCGTCTGCTTCCTGTGACTAGTGAGGCCTTCATTCTTTGCCAACAGCACACTACGAGCATAGTGATCCACAAACAAAACTCTCTACTTTCCTTATTTGTAGCTCAAGAATAGCATTTCAACTGTTTCTGTCTGGTGTTTGTTTCACGTTAATGTCTATGCTTTTGTATTTCAAAGTTTAGAGGAGACAAACGAATAAGCTCAGAAGAATGTGAATAATAATAATAATATTATTATTATTATTATTTTATTCACTACTAGCAGTAACAGTATCATTACAAATGTAGTGAATCTTTTCAACTAGTTTCTAGTGTTACCTGCACCTGAAGGTTCCATATCGTTACGTATGTACGATGATATCCCTCGGGGAGCTTTCTCCAGTAGAATGGAATGGAACAGGTGGCGGTCAGTGCCTCTGTTCAACGTATTGCCCCGGTGTTTGCATTATGGAACAGGGAATACATGAACATTCTGCAAACCTTATGTTCGTCCTGAGCGGGACACAAGCACGAACGGTCTCCCCTGTGCTTATTTCATGTTTGCGATCGTAGCTACTAATCTTCACCAAGCAGTTATGCTATTGTGTTTTTCTTTCTGTTAAGAAGGACAGCCAACTGCATTTGTAATCTTGCTGTTGGATCTACATAGCAATTCAGTCTTTCTCGATTTCGATTTGAACAGTTTCAGGAATCACATTAAACCTTACAAGTTCAGAACTAATCACATGATGATATCCTTTCAGGATGTTATGTACGCTCTATCAACTAGATTTGAAATACACATGAACGTTCCTTGCCCTTTCCAATTTCACGACATTTGGGTATACATTACGTTTTGTACTTTTAGTCCTCATTTTTTTAATTCTAGTGCTATTAGTCAATAATGATACGTGCGCCTTTCGGTTCAAAGCTGTACAGTTCTCAATGCTGACAACTTTCCACGGCATAGCCGGGATTCTTCGTCCAAGCATCGTGCCCTGCGCACTGTCCACCCCACCAACGGGGTCACCTTTTACCTTACGCTGCATTTGATATTCACATACTCACCGCCATTCCACTGACAAATGACACACTGTTTCTTCTGGGACACATAATTTAACTGTTCATTGAATTATTGTTACTCATACTCCTGACATGTAATCCCGCACTGTTTTTTCAAATCGCTCCGCATTCCGAATCTACTTGACATATGGACCTTCAGTAAATGAATTATTGTTACCTGTCTAGAAGACGTCTCATTTATGCCGTTTTTGAGCCTACTTTACTTGGAATAATTTTTGTGAATCCCCTTTTCCCTTTGGGGAATCCCATGCGCCCTGCTTGTAGGAGTTTCTAACATGCATTTTTGGATAGCCCGGGTGTGACTTCCTCTAATTTACTCTCAACCGCCTACTCTCCGCCTTTTCGTATTCGAAATAATCAGCTCTGAAGTCCATTTTCTCACGGTTTCGGCAGCCTATAGCTCCGAAAGTACTTAATATTCGACACCCGTTTTTATCACGTTTTTCTTAGTTCGATCTCAGGTACTCACCCTTAAATTTTTTGCACGCATTAAGGGAACGCCCTGTATGGTCAAAGTGCCACTCGCACAGCAGACCATGCTTATTCTACAACTACGCATCACAAAAGCCATTGCATTATTTGATCATGATATGTTACCTACAATGTGTAACTGAACCATAAACTAGATATGTGGCGAGCTACCAAAGGGTACTCCTTCTGATGTACTTGGAAAGGCTTTGCGAGTTTAAATCTCGATTTGTAGCACGTTTCTGTAAGTCAGTTTCACATATCATAAGTTATATTTGTCCCAAACCCAAAAGATCGCGTATGGTAGCCATGAACATAGTGTATTTTTGCTTCAATATCTTCCACTTCTGTGATTTCCAATTTTTATCTGTGCAATCTATTTTAACAATCCTTCTCTGCTTTTTTGTACCTCTTATAATTCATCTTTTTTTACTTAACCACCACATCAACCAACGATCATATGTTGGCCCAACAGGCAAAATATTATTTTTTTTCTTATATGTAGAAGGGAAAAGGAGCTGAAGAGGCAAGCGCACATAAAAATAGCTTTCTCTTTTCTTAGTAGAAGAAGCATCTAAGGTCCAGTTAGATTAGAATTTGCCAGAGTGGATAAACCTAGCGCCACAGATGGGATTTGGGGGTGGGTAGGCGAAGTGGTACCAGAGTTATGGACAAACCGAGTAGGGATTCGGGTGCAGAAAGGTTAGCACGCAGAAGAATATGAGCAAAAGGAATATACGAGTGCATTCTTCTCCTTGTTGGAAGATTCAATTCTGCCTCTGAACTTCTTCTTTTCCTTTTAGTGCGAGGTCTCTTGTCCCCTTCTTTTTCTTTCGTCTACTTCTTCTCTTCACATCTTTTATTTCTGATCTTCTTTCATCGCAGAACCATACTAAAAGAAGACGTAGAATAACTAGACAGAAGGAACTGAAAAATCAAATTTTAGTAACAAAAAAAAAAAACCTTTACTTTCTTGAAAGTGGAAACTTACCGTTTCATATCCTCCTCTTCCATCTCACTCTCACTCTCCAGGTCTTTCTCTTTAGCAAAAGGTATGACAAACATTTTCTTTTCCTTTAAAAATATCTGCCGTCATATATAAAAAAAATATATAAATCATTCAGGCATGTCTACTGTGTATCCTGAAAGCAGTATTTTTAATTTTCCTTTGAAAACGTTATTTTCTTTCAAACAAAGAAAGTCATTAACATTCTTTTTACTTTTCGTTTTGTCTATTATTGAATACCATCTGTGTGAAAAGAAGCATAACATTTCATTTGATGTTATGAAATTTACTCTTTCATTTTCTGCCATTTACTTTAATTACATATGCATTGTTGAAAGTAACATTTTGTAATTTTCTCAAAATGACTTTAATAAGATTTTTTAAAACTATTTTATCTCATGGATAGAAATTTTAAAGAGCTTTCCGTGCTGGCTGGAAAACCCATCTCATCCAAACTGGTGGTCAAATCTTGATAAAATGTCATCCGGGTACTGGATATCTATTTGCATAGATACAGCAAATCCTAGGAAAGAAATATTAAAACCTGTGCAAAATTTTAAGTTATATGTATATGATGTAATAATAATACAAAGTAGTCAATAATAATAATAATAATCGTCTTCTTTTCGGAAAGGACGTAAGCTATAGTGCTGTTACCGCCCATAAAATGTATTTTATCTTATCTTAATCGTCAGGGGCGAAGGCTCTCAGAGTTTACGTTCTAGCATTAACATAGTACATATATAGTTCAATAACAAATAGCGAAAATAACTTTTCTTTAATAGTTTTTTTTTTTGGTCATTAGTTTTGTTTATTTAGTTTCGGGTTGGTTGAAATTTGTTTAGGTTCGGACTGGTTGAAATTTGCTTAGTTTCAAAAAGTAAACGATTTGTAGGAGGCGATTGGCGGAAGATAAAACTATTATCTCTTGGGCTTCTCTAGCTCGTATTATAAACTTTCATAACTTTTATAAGTATTTTGCCTAAAGATGTTCTTAACACACTGAAACTTTTAAGCTTACTTTTCTCTTTTTTTTAAAAAAAAAAATAAAATAATGTATAGTGTATAAGCTTTATCAGCCTATTTTATTAACTTTCAGTTTATAAATAAGATTACGTTTTCATAAAAGTTTTAGAAAACTTGGCTACACAGCAAAGTGGAATGAGTAAAAAAGTCAGGTGCTGATAAGAAACTGTGCGCCAATTGTATTTGTCGATTAAGAGTGTGCACAAATTGTAAATACCCTAACTATATAACCGTTTTATTTTAACATACATAAGCGTAATATATTTCACAAACGTCAGACTGTCGATTGTTTGTGGGCGTAGGTACACAAATCGTTTGAAAAACAGTGGTTTTTAAGTCTCTTTGCGCCGAGGTTCAACGCATGTTATATTCAGCTTTCCGTCGTATGTTTGTGATAATTCAAATCCTAACCTTATGTTTAGTCATTATATTTTATAAAAATATTTTATGTATATATAATAATTATGTACATATCATTCCATTTATTTTCTAATATTGTAAAAGTTTAGTTGTCAAATTATTATTCAATTAAACTTGAAGGACTTTCAGAAAATTGTCTTCCGGTGGTAAATGAAATGAAGCAATTAATTCTTTCCTTTTTCCCAGATTCTTAGAAAACTACCTGCTGCCAGATTCTTAGAAAACTACTGTTTTGTTTCTTTACTTTGCCTGTTTTCCTCAATTGGGGACCAAATATTACAAAGAGAAACAAAGCACAATCCAACAATAACTTGGAGACTCTAATATCTGAAGAGAAGTAAACATCTTTTCTAAAACATCAAGTATTGCTCATCAAGGAAGTAAGAATCTTGAGCTTAGTGTTTCTCCAGTTGCAACAAAAGCACTCTTCAAGGCTGTTTCCTTGTTCTGCCATCTATTAGAAAGATATAAAAGTTTTGCTTCGAAACAATTTCTCAAAGGTAAGAGAAGTAAAAACGAAGGAAGATGAACATATCCATTAGCAAGTTGACAAAACATGTGAACAAGAAATAAATATAAAAACGCAAGATCCATTTAACAATACTCAAACTTGTTCAGGACGACGTTTCGTCTAATTGCTTTAGGCTTCCTCAAGCCATAACAAACCAAGACTCCTATATGATTATACAAATTATATAAACATGTAGGTTGCGGGGTGCCTGGAAACATTACCAGAGAGAAATGTAAGAAAATATTTTGTTTGCACTAGAAGTGAACACTCACCAAAATAATAGAGTTTTTGACAAACTACAAAACAACAGCAACCAAAAGAGATTTATATTTTGTTTATATGTGCTTTCCAGAGCTGAGATGGGTCACAGGGTCAATAGTGTCAAGTTTTAGACCGGGTCTTCGAGACTATGCTTGGAACTCGGCCTGACTCGGTGACCCAGTAGGTAAAGCTAAGTTTACTTAGTTTATTATATACTGTTGATTTTCTACAGTATTTCTTTCAGTACTGAATGGGACAATCCTTATACCAGCACATCAAATAAGGATTTGCTTGTAATAGACGGAATATACATATTCTTTCAGTGTATGGTATTTCGTTAAGAAGCCTCTTCGAGTAACAAATAGATAGCACTGTTATGCTGTTTTCTTGTGGTCTACTTCCATATTGACACTTCGACAGAAACCAATTCCAGCAAGGAAGTGTCAATGAGATCATATCGAAACATTTATAGAAATTCGCTAGGGGAATCTACGTAGCGCATACACAAAATAAAATGGCTTCCTAATTAAACTGCAAGGTTCTGAGATAGGAGTTGGAATATTAATACAAAGTGTTTAAAAAGCTTTTTTCTTATCTTTTAATCAACAGAAGTCACTTTCGTCTTGGAATCAAACATTGGAAATTTGTAGCGTCTCCTCTCATACCCCAATACTTCACCACTACACTTCTCGCCAGGGACGTATTTAGGCGGTCTCGAAAATAACTTCTAGATACGCGTCGGATCCTCGCTGAATTGGTGTTCTGGTTAGCCAAGAGGTAAACATGCTCGCTTTCTCTGTGCATTGTTCATGTTTTCGTCCTTTGCGAGTTACTTACAATTCAATCAATAAATACTCACTAAAGAGTTGTCCAATACCCACTGAAGGGATGTCGCCACGCAGTATTGAAACTTCGATCTCGGGCCATTGCAGTTGACAAAAAAAAAGCTAGTTACCTTCAATAAGGAACAGGCACATATCTAGAAAGTTTTACGAGAGGGATCCAGAGACTTCGGGGACCAAGGTTTGTATGGGTGTGAAATTTACGACTATCCATATAATTTTACCTAAAATTTTGTTAATTTTACAAAAAAAAAACCTCTTAATTTCGTGGAGCGTTGGGGGGTCATAAACCCTCTAAATACATCCCTGGCGAGTAGTGAAATAACGGAGTATTACGGTATGCGAGGAGACGTTATAACTCGCCAGTGTTTCATTTGAGGGCAAAAGTGAAGCAGAAGTGATTTCTGTTGATTAATTTATAAAAATAATCAGATTTTTTTTCTTTTTTATACAGAAAAACACAGCTTTCTGACAAGGCTGATTATGCTTTAATAAGAGAAAGAGGGGCCGCGGTGACTCAGTTGGTAGAGCGCTCACTTCTGGTGCTAGGGGTTGTCGGATCGATCCTTTGTCATGCCATATGGGTTTTGTGGTGGACAAACTCCGTGTACGTGGGTTTTCTTGGGGTGCTCCCATTTCCTCCCACTTTCTTTATTCCGACAATTCATCTCATCACACGGCCTGAGCCATAGTTGCCTAAAAACCTTAAAATAAATTCGATATGAGAAAGAAACTAAAGTGGAACAGCTTCGGAACCAAACCAGACTTCACTTTACAACGTGCAGAGTTTTAAAGTGCAGTCTGAAGAAGGGGGTGGTATACTTGCGAAGCTGTTTCACTTTAGTTTCTTTCTCTTATTAAAGTATATAACCAGCCTTGTCAGAAAGCTGTGTTTTTCTCTATTCAAGATGAAAGCCAGACCGTACTTTATACACTTCGCACCAATATATTCCAGTCCCTATCTCGGGACCTTGCGGCTATTTGAATTGAATTGGACAGCTACTTTTTTAATATGACCTTTCTATAGGACACAAACTCTCCTAGCAAAATTTCCAGCTAGGTTTTGATATGACCTCATTGACGGTTTCCTTGCTTGTCATGTTCAGCAGATCGAAAACTACCAGTCACTTTAAAAAAAATAGTCATAAATAATATCCTGGACAAACCACAGACTGGCTGTCAGACGGACAGAGAGACGGACATGCATCTGCATAGATAGATAGACATTTTCACATTAGAACAGCAGCCCCGACGTATCTGAAAGAAGTAAAAAGGACATACTTCTTTGAACGCCAAGGACGAATGTCGCAAACTGTGCGGTCACCCAAAAGTTATAATGAGTTACAAGGTTCTGTTAATTAAAAAGTATTACAAATGATGAATACATTAAAGAACCGCCCCCGTGTGTATACAGAACACAAAAACAAACACTCTTAGAGAAGGCAGAACATTTCCTTTCTTCATGCCTGGAATTTGTTCTTCCTTTTGCTTCCCAGAACATGGTCAGACATTCTTGTCGTGAAACAGGCTCACATACAGAGAAATACATTTGCTGAAAGTACCTGCATTAGACATATATGTTTCTTCCTTTCTCTTCTCATGTGTAACTGGACTATATTATGTACGCTCCGTCGCTTCCAGCAGAAGGTAAAATTTACGAAGGTTGTGCATGTTGGTATAAAATGAAAACAAACTAGGTATTTTCCCCGAGATCTCCGCATAGAGGCTGACAGGACTTCTTCGTTTCCACGGCAACAAGATGGTGACGTGGATATAGCCATCTCGAAGCACTTTGCTCCAACACCCCGTCCCTTTGACCCCCGACCTCCCCACAAACACTTCTGCAATGTAGACACATGTCCTCATTAAAGCGGGACACTACAGCAGTAATATATACACCCATATTTCTTCCATATCCACTTGGTGTGGTATTTCTGTTAAGTTTTCCAAGGTCTTAACTGTGTGTGGAGTTTACTAGTGAAACGACGATACTGCTGGGCATAACGCCCTTTTTTTCTTCCCAGCATTCCCTTCGGTTTTTCATGAGAAAAAACTTGTTCCTTCTTTCAAGAAGAAAAAATAAATTTATGCTAAAGGAACACTTTGTTTCAAATATATGCTCCCGTTGCAGTTAAAGGTGAAAACATATGGTTTCAACATGACATGTCATACGAATAGAATATACAAATTCTAGTTTACAGTAATATGTATTTATGTTCTATTTTGCATTATGATTACGGGTGGGAATAACGTATAGCTTTTAAAGGGTTATTTTCCTCAGGGTACATTCATAGCGAAGCATTTTAATCGGCGATTGAAAAGTAGATTGTAAACTCGGTTTTGATTAACATATGTCGCCATCTTTGATATTTACTGTCACTTTTCTTGTTTGTTTCCGAAAGAAATGTGTTTATACATTTATTGCTAGAGCTCAACAAGTTTGCACCCATTTATAGTGCTCATACATAGTCAATATTGTTAACACCCATATCGAACCCATTCACTACAGATCTTTAATCATAGTATTTATGTCCAGTTCTACTACTTTTTTTACTTATACTATTGCGCGCTCATTCTAAATTATAAAGGCAAGCAACGAAGTTCTGTCGGATTTCACGTGGTTGAGCTGCACGCGCTTTCCACACCGTTCGTTCAGACGTGAGGCAGATAAGAGGGAAAATAACGTGCTAGCGAGTGTTCCCTTGTAGTTGGTTGGAATTGATTACTGTCCAAGACGAACCACATACAAGATGTCAAAACGCCATAAACAACAACGCACAGAACGCGGTTATTGAGGCCAATAATGGCCAAACCTGTGACGTAATGGGAGATGTAATCCATTGCAGTGAGAAAAACATTCTACAACACCTCTATCAGTTTGAGAAACAGTATAATCTGGGACGGTGCATCCCACATGAGTTGACGACAGCTCAGCAAGCGCCAGGAGTTAATATCTGTGTTTCTTTCCAGTCTCGTCAGGCGTGGGATCCGTTTCTGGGCAGAGTGCTGACCTACGATAAGAAGTGGATTTCTTACAATACTCCACAGCATAATCATTCGTGATTGGCATCACATGACAACCATGGGCGGCGATTTGAGGGGGTGAAGCGGAGAAGTTGTCCCCCTACTTTTCCCGTCCATTCGACTAGTGAAAATAGGATACAGAAATTGTTCATTGAAAAGCGTAAAACGAAAAGGAGGAATTTTCTCCCTGATTCTCGAGTAATTTGTCACCCACTGACCACACTAGCAAAAAAAATTAATTAATAAGAGTTCATGTCATTGCGTCTTCGTGTTTCAAGCGAAAGTAGACGTGATAAATTTTTGAAGTGTTTTATAGAATTCTCGTCCAGTTCTTAAGATGATACTCACCCGAGATTTCTATATTTAATTTATTTTGTAATTAATGTAGGTAACAAACGTTAATTTGGAATCATAATAGAAATCTAGGTCTGGTCTCTAACTGTTTCTAGAGATACCAGTATTCTATCAATTACGTATAAAAATATTTATTTGCGTTTTACATCTCGTGGATTATACTAATTTTCATTTACTAACGTTTATTGAGAGTAAATTGTTTCTATACTTCCCAGCTAAAGCATCCAGACCGTGGTGGAGATACTCACAAACATTCTTAGAATTTGTTGATCAATATTATTCGTTTTTTAGCGCCCCCAGAGCCAAAAATATCATTCTTCTCAATACCTCTTAAAATTGGGAACACTTTCAACTTTTGATTCGTCCATTTAGTCTTCTGTCTCTTCATGATCAGTAAGAAAGATGGCGCCCCAATGAGATTAACTTTGAAATCAAGGACTCTCATTTGTTAAGACATTTATTTTAATGTGGTTACAATTGACAGGTTTCTTTAATGGGTTGATCTTCTTCCATTCCAAACATTCAATCTTCCTACAAGGTCTTCAGCTTCACTTTCGATCTTGTATAACAATGTGCCAATCACCGCTTCAATCATCCTTTAAGATATTTTTTGTACTGAACCTAATTCATAACATTGACAGCCTGATTAGCGACTTAACAGTATCGGACTAGGAACGTCTGTATTAGTCGCTATTGAACTGACGATCGTTTTTATTTTTAATCCCTGTTTGGGGGGTCACAAAGCGCCATGCCGGTGACAAAATTAACGGAGCTGCTTAAAATTATTAACACTGTCTCAAGTTTATGGCATCAACTTATTCCGTTGTTTTATGTTCGATCTCTAAGGCCGACTATCCTGACTGAAATTTTCCAGTTTTCCCCGCCTCAGTTCCACGAGAAGAATTACGGTATGATACCTTAAGTAAGATCCTAAGCGCTACCTTCAGTATCCTCTCCCCTTCCTTATCACGGCCTGAACAAAAAGATAACTAAAGATCATAAAATAAATACAAATTGTAATTCCAGTGTTCGTTGTCGAATGGCGATGGTATTTGTTTCTAGATCCATACAAAACAAGGTACAGAACAAGGTGGCTCAGTTTTCTGAAGTCATACCATGTGAATGCCGTGATGATGTTTGTGATTAATGGCATGTTTGAATTCTGACTAGTTATTCACGAACACTAGCGAGAAGGGTGGGCTGTTGTGTTATATTGTTTTTTAAAAAAACTTTATTTTATATGGGTCAGCCTAGTAACTTTTGACTTCGATCCGTCACGATTCGGGCCTATACACCTAGTTACAATCTACAAACATCCATGCTCCTGACGGGATTCGAACCCGCGACTTTCGAATCGTGTTATATTGTGTAAAGGCCCAGAAATCTAACAATTGTTTAAAGCTTAAGCAGAAATAGGAAATGGAGAGAAAATCAGGGCCAACTTCTAGCAAAGGCTTTGTTACAAGGTTAGATTAGCCAAAATACGTGAAGAAATTATCATCTGATTATGACATCAAACAGGGTATATCTGTGTAATGGACATATCACATAGTTCTTTAGTGATGCCTTTAAATAACGTATATTTAATTATTGATTAAATGTTATTCAGATTTTGAATTCGTTATACATGTATAAACATGATCTGTAAGTAAGAAAATAAAGAATATAAAACATGAAAGAAGTATAACGCAAGAAGATAACTTGATTGAAAGATAGTGGACAATACAAGAAACATATAACAGAAGAAAAAAAGAGAAGACATATGAGAAAAAGTAGAACCGAAGACACAAGACTGATTCGTTATATTTTAATTTTCTATGTAACCATTTGTAATTGTATTTAAGTCAACATCTACGAAATCCAACCAGTTCATGTGATGGTTTAATTTGCTGTATAATCAATGGATAATAAATATGTCAAGTGGTTTTGAATTCTGCTCGGGACAACCATATTCATTGAACATTTTTTAAAGGAATTTTCGTTCACTTTTCAAAACAATGCATGGTTACTGACTGATTCCGTCTTTGCTCAGGAATTTCAAACTTACTCCTCTCCGAACTGAGATTTTCATGAGTGCCAGGGCGAAAACTTTAAAGATAATCAATTTAAACAACAATTTGAAGCGTAATAATATAGCAAGAAAAATGTGTCATTTCCTTTCAATTTGATTTTAGATATGTAGTCATCATTAACATGGATTTACGACATTTAACCATATTTTTTACTATAAATTGAAGAAAATATATACTAACCAGAATTATACTAACGAATTATTAACTTCCATAGCGCCTTTTCTTTACAAGTCATTTAAATTTCATTATGCGATTCTGGCACTCAGATATATTCCTATTAGTACTAAATGGATTCAAATATATATCATACATCATGCTCATACTATGAATTATACTCGAGCAAGAATTTGTATTTTTCTCGGGGATATGTCCTCCAGTATATTATCCATAGTTTACCACACTGCAGTTTCTGCTTTGCATACGTATGTTCTTTATCATCACTACGGTGCATCAAATTTCATAAACCGACATAGTGCCATTTGCAAATGGTCAACGTGACATCAGGTTGGCAACACTAACAACCCGGTGACATCGCGTTTTCACGTCTGATATCCATCATGTTGTTGGAAGATACTTCCCACAAACGATATTTTCATTTCATGAATCGTTTTTGCTTTATTACGAATTATTCATTTTCATGTCATTGCTGGCGTCGACTTTTGGGCTCCCAGTTGGCAACACTGTATCTCCTAAACGACGCAGAACTCGACCCATGTTTATGGAAACTTCTTTCTTGTTTCGATGTCAGCAATCAACCCCCGAAGTTTGTTGACCGTTTCGGAACACCCTGTATATAGAGCAAAAGTAACTAAAGCAAAGCAGTGCACTAATGGTCAAGATCCATGTCCAAGTGTAAAGGTTCGAAGATCAAAGCTGGTATGGGTCTCCTCGCTCAGCATTATACTTTCATTTTGTGGCATTATTCACATTAGATTATTTATCAGAAGCGGCCAGCAAAGCTTTCATCTCAAATCTCCTTGACTCAGGCACGTAACATAAAGGGAGTGACTAAATTATGTGAATGTGTTTGTGTTTAGTGAGAGAAAGGACGTAGGGCAGTTGCGTTAAGTTCTCCATAAAATATCAGAGCTAAAACCACAAAAGAGATTTCTAAAAAATAAAACTACACTTTTATCTGCATATGCAGCAGTGTTTTTGTATTCCTCAAGAGAGCAGAAAACACAGAGAGATTTCTTACTTTGGCACATCACTCAGTTGCAGCTTATTTTCTTCTCTGATCCAAGTACTGGTAACTTCCAGCACTAAAAGTCTCTGAAGTTAATACCACGCCCTTCTGCTGTCTCTGGTCCACATCAGTAGTCGCCTTGAATGGTCCTTTGTGTATTTCCTCTGCAACGAAGTTAATCTCTGCATGGAAGAAAAAGTACCAATCTTTCGCTTGTGAATGGCTACCATTTTCGTTAAACGCGGTAGACCACGCTTTGTTGTAGCCAAAAGGTCTTGCATTTTATCTTCGCCTTCTTTATTGTCTCATTTAAGAGAAGTTTCTTTGGATTTCTATAGTAATTTCTTACACACACACACACACACACACAC
>JAGDQP010012284.1:5428-38732 GCA_022664845.1 Lepisma saccharinum
CATTAACCTTCAACAGCTGTATTCAGGAACGTCTCTTGAAGTGAATAGCGCTGTACTAACAAGTGACTATCAATGCTAAAAGCTTGTTAATTACTCGTTATTACACTGCTAGTCACTTTTGAAGAAAAAAATGTTTCTGAATACAGTTGCAGCTTACACTGTTCACCAAATTATAGGATCACAAAAACTTCTTTGAAAATAAATGTTAAATAGTTATTTTTTGGTGGAAAGGGCGCTCAGTTCGAAAATGACTACCGTTTGTCTCCATCACCTAAAGTTTTGTTATTACCGTTATGATTATTTGTAACCCACAAAAGTTGGTCAAAATTTTAGTACAGCCTTGTAGATCATAAACCGTCAAGGAAATTAGGCATTGTAGTTTACACACGTGGATTTTATTTTGTTTTATATGGGCCAGTCTAGCAACTTAGGAATTCTGCCTTAAGAATTCGCCTTTAGCTTTTAAAATCCACACCCATTCCCATGCCGGGACTCGAACCCTTGACCTTCCAGCAGACCGCTTGGCCACCCGGCCGGCAATAAAAAACGAGGAATGGGGCAAAGGGATACATTCATTTTGGAGTAAATGATCATCATGTTCTCCATCTTGAGATGCGCTATTTTCCCCAGAAAGTCATTCCAGATGTCAGATTTCACGTTCCTCTTACGGCGAAGGAATTGTCTTCACTGAAAATTTGCGTCTGATATGTAAATGAACTTCCAATACGGCCTTGATTCTCACAAACCGGTAAGTATCCCAAGCATCTGACGTCAGTACAGGAATGTGGAATGAAAGGTAACTTGACTTTTAGACCATAAATTTATTTCCTTTTCCGTTGATATCAATGAAAATGTATTATCTTCAGAGTATAGAGTCATAGTTACTTTTGGAAATAATCAATGAATGATAATTTCATAGTTGTTCTATAGTTCATAGTTTCACTGTGTTTGATAATTCCATAGTTGGCAGCACTTGACTTTTCATTATTCAATTGTTAACAGAAGTGTCAAGTGTCAACAAAGTTGTTATTGTTTACTCTGTAGCAATGCAAAGGAGGGCGCCCTAATAATCATATTCAGAATAGTTTGTTTTTTTAGTTAATCGTTTTGTCTCCAGTTCGATCAATTCTGTTTCATCGCGTCATTTTTGTAAGTCTCGTTGCCGTAGCTTGATGATATGCCATTATACCATACCATACAACAGATACACTGGAAGTGCAAGGTAAATATTTCTCCCTGGAAGAATATTCCTTTTCATTGGCAAGGGTAAACTACCAGACCCATTATAGTTGTATTACAGTGAAGAGAATTAGAATAAACGCTTGCGCATTCACAATTACGTTTCAGACTTTATTATCTACGATGAGACTTCCACAGTGGCATAACTCGGTACGTATCAGTAGCCTTATTGATGTTCCAAGTTTGCTGCCCAGACTTCAAAAAATGATTTGTAGAAAAGTTTATAGGGTGACGGCACCAGTTTCCGGCTACTTAACGAAAATCCCGAATTTGATGGTATGTAAATCCGCACAAAAGATAATAAAAAGGAAAATACTTGAGTCAATACGCAGCTTGCAGTTTGGGTCATGTTTTATCGCTGTATCAAATGAAGGAACATATTTGTAACCCGTAGGAAGGATAGAATTGATCAAATAGAAAAAATATATCAGTTTCCAGCTACGGGGTTCCATTAACTGAGGGCTAAGTACCAGCATCCACCCTGACTTCTGAGACTTACTAAGACATGTAACACAGATAAAGGAAAATAGAATATAACAAACATTATATGGTGCAGATAGTGCAATTTGTTGTCAGGCATAATTTAATGCTACAATGTTGAAATGTGCGAAATTTGTGCTATTCCTCACCCTTATCTGCACGACTTAAGGGCGACAATCAACCATGTTTGGAGTCAGAGTGGTGACTCTTGCAGTGGTCCCAGATTCAATCATTGGTTATGTGTAGGTTAAGAGTCAGGTTTGGTGTTTTATTTTTATTGCGCACGTGATTTACTGTTAGGAGGTTAGGAATCAATTTCGGTATTTTTGTACTTCACACGCGATTCACTGTTAAGTAGTTAAATAGTGACCTTTGGTTAAACGGAGGTTAGGTGTCAGGTTCTTCTTTTTTTATTGGACATGCGATACGAATCACAAGAAAAACACTTAGCAAGCGCGTGTATGGAAAAGTGGCCTAACATGTTTTTGGTGGGTATTACGTTATGTCTGTTCTTTTATTTTCAACAACCATTACCACTACTGCCGGCAGTAAAACTTACCGCCAATTAAGAGAAAAGAGGGAATCTTCAACTAAAAGCAGTGTTGCAAACTCATAACATGCTTTCATACCGTCGGCAACTTTGATACCACTTCAACTTTCTTATTTATTAAAATCTACTTCACTTAAATTCACTCCATCAACATAATTTTGCTTCTTACGCATGGACGAAAATTTTCATCCATTCTACCTGTAATTGTTTCCATTTTCTGACTCCCAGTTGCATTATGTGTACCAATTATACATCACAGATAATACAACGTTCTAGGCATTGAAAACCTATGTGTGTTTTTTTAATTCGTGTTCTATCAACAATGAAAATTTCACTCTTAAATTTTGTCATAAGTAAATAAAAATTCAAGAAAAATCTTCAACTTTTTATGTGGTAAAAAAAAAATGCTCGAGTAACTGGATCAATACTAGGACTAATTTAAGCCGGGTTCTACTTCACGTAAACTTTTGCTTATTCTGTATCTCAATCATCGAAGTTGTTACCGGCACAAGACTCACACAGAAAATCGTTTCCTCCTTCCGAACCATTGGATAGAAAATTCTAGCCGGCTGCGAAAAGTCACTTTCTAATGAGACCCTTTCGGGAGGATGAGTGGTAAGCCTTTTAATCAATGGGTACCGGTTGAGACACCAACGTTAAACTGTAGGTCTCTTTCTTTTTACATATTCATCCGATGAAATGCAGTGGCAAACCACCGTTTCGTTGTCTGCAACATTGTTTAATTTAGTCTCGACGCTCGTTTTCTCAACCTTGTTTGCTACAAAAAAAAAAACTTTTTCTACTGACTTTTCTATCAACACAACCAGGATTTGGAATCTTTTGTACAAGGACAAGTCTATTAATAAAGAACCGAATTCTTACTTGGTCCCAGATCATTTTGTTATGGACTGGGAAAGGAACAAAGTACTACATGAGGCTAACTTGAGCCTAATATATCAATATTAGACAGACCAACACATTTACATTTTCTTGTTTTATCAACCAACATTAATTTACATTTCAGCCAATAGCCGTCCAGTATCAAATTTGAATTATTTCATTACTTTCATTTTCAGAATTGTAACAGATATCGAAAATTTTGCGCTCAGGTAACCCGTGTTTACGGTACGGTATAAATTTATCGTAAGTCCTCTCCTATTGTTAAGTTTTATAATGAAATATGAAACCTGTATCCCTAAAAATTAATATTTCTAGAAAAAATAGATTTGTCTGGAAACAAATCGATGCATTCTCTGAAATAAATTGTTGAAATAATTATATAAATGACTTTTCCTTTGAGGGGGAGGGGTACCTTTATAGATCTCCCAGTGTCCTTAAGAAAAAACATATTTCCGACGATTTCTGCTTGTGTGTGAAGCTCTTGTGCACCTGTGTGTGTGTCCTCAACATGGAAGTATTGTTATTTTATCCTTTGTGGATATTAAGTACAAGAACAGGCAGTAGAAAAGGTAAAATTGCATAAAAGTACTTCATCTTGAGTACACTAATGTAATTAATACAAAACAATATTAAGAGTAACTATGCGTTACGATGTAGTTCCCCGTCTTTAGTAGTATGACGTGTTGTAATAACTGCCAAGATAAGGAATCCAAGGCGGCTCACGTCCACGTCAAAGATAATAGACAATTTTGTTGCGTGGCCGCAATAATATTGCGAAATGACAAATGCAGGGTTTCGTGTGTTAGAATGTGAGATGAGTGTAGAGTCAATCAGAATAAAAGAAAAGTTGTCAGGAAAAGAAAACCAATCCGAGACAGCTGAAATTAATATATCAAGATATGTACCAGTACTGAGATGGAAAAAATAAGGCGTAGTGCGTCAAGGGAAATTAGTTAGGCGCGAGGAAAGGGAAACTTGGATGCTAGAAGAATGGGATAAAATGTTATTGGAGGTTTAGACCTGGTTCCAGTTGTACTCTCAAGCCCTGAATGAAGAGTCCTTCTTAAAGACGCTGAGTGGATGTGTTTATGGTTGGGAGGACATGGATCATGGCAACACGGAAACTTGCATCAAAGGCAGTGTTGTGCAGCTGCGCGTGTTATGAACTGTGGCATCAGGTTTGTTAGTCACGGAAAGGTGACGTTGATTAGTGACACTCAGGATTAAAGGACCGTCTGTTTCTGCTACGTAGAGTGCAGGTTTGATTGTGCGGGTTAGAGCTGGCCTACAAAACGTTTGTCTATTGTCTTTGACGTTAGCATCCGCCACCTTAGCAGCTTATTCAAACTTGTGAATGTACTTTCATTCTACTCCTGAAGATGAGTAACTGCCTCGAAATATATAGTTGCTTTTGATAAACCATTCATTGTTGTCTTAATGTTTAAGTTAGCCTGTGTTAGCGCAACGATGGTTTCCTGTCGTTGCTTTAACATTTTAACTTACAGGTTCATTTGTTAGAGCAATGATGGATTACGCACTTAAATTCTAGAGGCTATTATGTTAGAGGAAATATCAAGGGGTTTTTGTGTAGGTCACGGAGGTCCCCTTAACACTTTCCAAAAGAAATTAGCTTTCTAGCATGATTTTCCTTGTTTAACCGACAAATTATTCGGAAGAGATTCATTATTGTTTTGAAAATTCAAAGATGGCGGTAGCTTAAGGAATTTTTTTTTACATATTTCCCAAAGGGAATTTCAATGTATTTTTGTAGGTCAGGAGGGGTCTCCTTAACATTTTGCAGAAGAAGTTAGCTTTCGAGTATTGTTTTCCTTGTTCAGCTGATAAAATACTCGGAAGAAATACATTTGTTTTGAAAATTCTAAGATGGCGGACGTTTAAGAATTGTTTTGGCATCTTTGCCATGGGGGATTTTCGGGAATTTTTCTGTAGGAGATTTGAGGTGTCCCCTTAACACTTTCCAGAAGAAATTAGATTTCATAGTATTTTTTTTTCCTTCTACACGCTAGATAAAGATTAATTTGCCTGGGCTATTGTAGTAAAGCAGTCTGACTATTCTTAACGATGTGTGATAATTAACACCAGACCAATTTTCCTCTTTGGAAGATATTTCTGCATAAACTGAAGACTTTCAAATCCAAATCCAGGAGTATATAAAGATTCGGATGGTGCCTAATTTCTGAAAATTATTCAGATACTAAGACAAACAAGAACAAAATAAATCCAAATCTACTGTTATTCATTTGATTTTATAAAAATGAGCTTAGTATTGTGCAACGCATATTTGTAATCCGCCCAGAAACTTCTAACCTCACGTTTAATATGAAGGAAGCTAGAACTCAAAACATACGGAACAGTTATTATAACGGTAGCTCTTTACAGTTACGGAAGTTAGAGGATATAAACATAGGTTCTGAGTGCTTGAAAATAAAGTTCTGACAAGGCGGAGGAGGCTACATAGTGGCTCCTCAGACTTAAACGATTAGCTCGATATTGTAAGACTAATGAGATCACGATAACTAGGATGACAAAGCATGGATTTCGTCAGAAAAAAAATATTGTATTTCATATTCTGTAGGGATTGATATTCCTGAAGGAAAGAGACCGTTGGGAAGATCGAGACTTCGTTGAAATGACAATAATAAAGGGTATCTACGAGAGGTGTGGTTCCATCCCAGTTCGCATCACGTGGCCTTTTTGGTGAACAAACACCGTGTGCGTGGGTCTTCTTGAAGATCTTCCGTTTCCTCCTACATTCTTCATTCCAGCAACTCTTCAGTCATCATTTCTCCGGACTGAGCCAAAGCTGCCTAAAGGCCTTCAAAAGAGTTCAGATGGTGTGGCAATGAACATTAATTATTTATACTAGATGCTTCTGTTTTGGGGGTTGAAGAAACGCTATTTCAAATTTTATTATAAAGGTAAGCAAAAAAGTTCTGTCGCTTTTCAACCCACCATCTTCGAACATCGATATGTCACCTAAGACGTACCTGGAAGATCAAAAATAGTGCCCATCAGCATCCACGACCTTCTGGCAACGTTCTGGAAGGCCATGGATTCCATCGCGGTAGAACTTGGTGGGCCGTGAAGTGAAGAAGGTATCAAGTGCATTTTGCACCTCTTCTAGGATTTGAACTGGCGTCCTCTAAGGTGATTATCCAAGGAATGGAACAGGTGAAAATCGGACGGTGCAATGTCAGGGGAGTATGGCGGATGCAACAGTGGTTCCATCCAAAACGTAGAATGGTGTCCCGGGTCATCCTAGCCACGTGGGGCTTAGCATTGTCCTATAACAGGAGGACCCCTTTGCGATTCAGAAGTGCTGGCTCCAGAGTTTTGAGTTTTTCTTGAACACGGCTCAACTGCTGACAGTACACAGTTGCATTGATGCTCTGACCAGCTGGTAGCAGTTTCCGATGCACGATCCCGCAAGCAGTCCACCAAACACACAGGAGGACCTTCGTCTGGTGCAGTGCTGGTTTCGGCTGTTTTGGAACCGGTTCATGGGATGCTAACCAATGATGACGGCGCCGTGGAGCTTTGTACAGGACCCACTTCTCATCACATGTCAACATCCTTTCCAGAAATGGCTCCTTCCTCAGACGAGTCAGCAAAGAAACACAGGTGTCTGCTCGCGTTGCCTTCTGGCCCGGTCAAATCATGTGGGATCCATCGACCCAACTTGTAGTGCTTCCCAAGTTAATGGAGGTGCTACCGAATGGTTTCTTCACTCACACTGAATTGTAGTCCCAGTTCCTGACATGTCTGGTCACTGTTCGCCTCAATTGCTGCCTGAAGATCTTCATTTGGTACCTGTGTTGGTCTTCCTGCACGTGGTGCGTCTTCGAGTCTTTCGTCACCGTCCTTAAACTGGGGTAAACCACCGCTGCACTGTCCGCGTAGTCACGACACCCTCTAAAAAAAGGCCTGGCATATCTTCCGCACCGCTGCAGCTGCGTTTGACCCCAGTTTGAACTCGTACAGCATACACGCCCCTATGACGCTCTGTGGAGCTCCCATGTTCACTCTGTCCTTCCGCACGTTCAAGTTGTAACTAACTGCCACAACCAGGTAGTATGTTGGATATACCCACACCAACAACGCCTGATTTCCATTCGCATTCAACTCACGGTGTGAGGACCAATTGAACTCAGACCTCCGCAAAAAGCGACAAAACTTTCTTGGTTCCCTTATACATTATTTCGGAGGGATAGAATGCAAAATGTGATGTAAAATCAAAGCGTGATGTGAGTGCAAGAACACTCGCAAACGCCCTTCTATAGGGCGACTTTCCACTGATATCACCTTTTGATTTTGCATCACATTCTCTATTCGATGGATCTGAAATGAGGAAAGTAACAGTTCAAATACATTCAACTCCATATAGTACAAGTAGTTAATTGCCGGAGTAAACAGTACGAATAGTAAGACCACGTAGCTTCTTCCGTATCTAATAGTATTCACACTATCCGTGCGCTTGTACACAAGAACAACAAAATGTTTTAAACGTTAGCCATGAGTTAGAGACGTGCTCAACACTGTTCCCTTATGTATTGCTTGGGAAGCTGGGAATTCTGGATCGAGAATAGTTTGCTACTGGCAGTGATTTGAACATTCTAAATTGACTAAGTTGGTTTGAAGTGATTCAAAATTGTTCTTTCTTTATAGATCACTCTCTTCAGGTTAGGCTAGTTTACGTTAGAAATATTAAACTTATTGCTTAAGTAAAGGATGCTCGAACTACACTCAAGCCGTTATTATTATTATTTTCACAGTCAGTACAGTACATAAAGATTGTGCGTTCGTAGCGAAAAATTGCCATACCTCGTGTCGACGCCAGTTTCTGAAGGCCAGGGTCCGTTTGCATTTATAAGTGAAATACATGGGAATTTGTGTAGGAATTAGTGCTTCAAAGAAACAGATTGCTAATACATCAATAACTTTAAATAAATTAATTCAAAATAAACCACTTAGAATTATTAACATTTCATAATTGACTCTATGAATTAACGACAATATTTTATCACAAGCACCTTCATTTTTTAACAGTGTTCTTTTAGAAGTTTCAGACGACAGTGTCCTTTCGCCCACCCGCCCACTCCCCTCACAGGTAAATAATTCATATCCCATCATCTCATTATATTAATTTTGAACCTTTACCATCATTACACAGATCGCTTCCGTCTATATCTGCGTGAGCAATCCTTCGTTGCTTTAAGAAATTAGACAGTGAGGTTAGTTAGTTAAAGCAACGACAGAAACCCATCGTTGAGCTAGACACAGTCTTAAAGCTATTACAAGATTATTGTATACAGGGTGTAACAAGCCATCGGGGAAAACTTCTGGATGTGTGTCCTGATATTGAAACCAGAAAAATTCTTAATGAACGAAGTGGAAATTCCTACGCCTTTCAGAGATACAGGATGCCGAAAGCGGCGACAAACATGATTGTGAATGGGGAGGGAGGATTAAGACGTCACAGTTTTAAGACCACGAGCACTGGAGTTGAGTTGGGATATTACCGTCAGAGACTTTAAACCTGCGCAAGCCAACAATCCATATTCCGAAATTTGGCAAAGGAAGTAGGGAGTTCCCAGAAATTCTCTGAAGTAAAGAGAATGAGCGTGAATGTCTTTCCAACAAAAAACAATAATTCGTTTGCGCCAAGTCGATATCTCAAGCAGATTCCATACGCTGAACATTTAAAAAAAAGAAAGTTGCGTAACAGTTGCATAAGAATAGCATACTTTTATTGAACGTTTTGTTTATTTGTTATCAAACGGATTGAATATCATTGCCCGTTTGGATGCCGGTGATGACGTATGTCATCTTTACTCTCACGGAATGTCGTTAACTCCTGCTCATTGCAACCTTCCGTCAAAAAACTTCTAGGAATTCCCTGGTTCCTGTGAGAACGGAATATGTTCGCCAAGGCTTGATGTTCCTGACGGTAACATGCAGCCACACCTCTGTTAGTGGTTTTAAAACAATTATACCCTAAAATTTATTTTACGGCGCTTTCGGCATCTTGTATCTCTGAAAGCTGCCGAACTTTCACCTCATTCATAAAGACTTCTTCTCTTGCTTCAATATTTGAACTCTCCTCTCGAAGTTACCCCTGAGGTGTTGTTACACCCTGTACAGTTACTATGATACAATATGGTTAAACAATGTTACTTATATTACATGGAAATACAGACAGGAGTAAGAAGACTTGATTACGACCAAGCCATTTCGCCATGAAACTACCAAGAAACGAAAGAAAGATGCAGAGAAGTGATGAGGCTGTTGTCAACTTACAGCTAGGTGACAACGTGACCAGGTCATGAAGGCGGAGAAATCATTTAAGTGGCAGGAAAATAGGTGAGCGGAGTGATGTGGAGGAAAATAATTGGGAGTTGGTAAAATGCTTTGAGGAATAAAGAGGCAGCGGGTTGATAATGATAATTAATATATAATGAAGTAAGCGGAAGGAATAAGAGAACGGATGAAGCAAGCATCGGAAATAATGAAATATTGGAATGCAGGAAAGTGACATACAGGTGGTCATGTTTAGTATTAGCTGACAGTATACCTCTGTATGCATCTGCTACCATCCCTTCCTAACTGTAGCAGCTGAATTAGGATTGAGAATTTTCAAGTTACTGACACAAAAGTTTCGCCAAATGTCCGACCGTGATGTGAAATGTGTTCCATTATGAGATAAAGCAGTTGAGATTTGAAGGAGTAAGGATGCTTATTGATGAGGATGATTAGATGTTCTGGATTTCTGCAACGTAGGAAGAGGAACATAGACATTGAGCCAATTCTGGCTTCGCATTCGGAAGACTCTAGAGTTCAAAAGCAGCGGCCGACCGTCGTGATACAGGTTTCTTCTAGGTTTTCCGCAGTCACACTAGGAAAATGCCGAAATGGTTACTTCAACTTAGGCCCAGCCTGACTTCTTCCTACATCCTTTTCCCTACCCTATCTCGCCCTAAGCCATAGATGTCCTGCTAATAAATCCCAGAAGCGAATTTAATTCATTGAGGGAAAATATCAGACATATCTAAATTGTTGCTCTGATGATGTTATTTGACAGAGGTCTTTGAGTGATCTGATTCTTCTGTTGCTCTTCAAAACTAATTTGAACCCTTTCAATGTAACAAGACTTTGAAGAGGCTATCTACTACGTGATTCTCTGTTCTTACCTATAAGATATGCCACTGTGTAGGAAGCTTCAGGCAGTGAGATACAAAATCTAACTTGGGTAACATATCAGTTGAGTTGAATCGAGCTCTGTTCTGTTTAATAGGCTCTAATATTTTTTCTACCATTAGCCACTTACTAAAACACGAATATGAAAGGCAAACACAAAGACTTTTTTAAACATTCAGCTACAGATGTAATCTGAACTATTTTGTCAATTGGACACACAAGGATTCCACTACATTTGGATATTTTGTATTATACCGTAGTTCGTGGGCTGGATACAAAACATTATTAAAAGCATTTACTCCCTTAGAAGCAGCAGCATAAATTCTGTTCCTGAGAGCTAGAACCGCGTAAGTCCAATTTTGGTGAAGATGTGATAAGTGCAATTCTGTACAGCATCGACAAATGCCTCAAATAATATTTTAATTCTTGTTATAAACATGTTAATAATGTTGGTAGGCAAGTCTGTTATTTAGTTTTTATATGAAAGGAAGTATATTTTTCTATTTTCTGTAAAACATGGATTTGTGACTTACGCGCTTCTAGCTCCAAGGTACAGAATTATTTAGCACCAGCATGAAATAATCAGGAAAATTTGTCAAAAGATTAGATCCTCCTATAGAAATTTGTTTCAGGCACAAATCATGAAACATTTCTGGCTTCTTGTCTCGAAATGTTTTAATAAGAGATTCTAATATTAATATTCTGTAAGGCAAATTCTCGGAAATTTCAATTTTCTGCTCCTTTCTGTTATATTTTACTAGTATTTATGTGCTGTGACCTATCTTAGATGAGAAATAGGGAGAACTTTCCTTGACCTTTATAGTGTTAGCAACATTTAAATGTCCTCAAAAATCTATAATACTTGTTTGATGATCCAACTTCTTTCGTTTTACATAGGAGTGCCAGTTCAGTTGAAAATCATTGGAATTCTACCTTGAGGAAAACTGAGAAGAAGGCATTCTAGTAAGCACACCTTTGGAGGAAAAACAAGGACAGCCAGACTTATAATCCAATATTCAACCTTTTGATCAAATGTCGAATAATTTTCAAATATCAGAACTTTAGTAACCTTTAAAGTCTGAAGCGGAGTATTTTCGTCCTCAGTCAACAATGTCTGAAGATAATTCGTTGGTAAGTTCAGGTAACATGCTAAGAGCTCGTATTCTGTGTGCTGTAGTATGTAGGTTATTCATAAGTGCATAAATTTTCTTTCCGTGATGGATAAAAATGATTTATAACATTGTGATTTGTAACGCACCTTGCACACTATTAGGTTTGCCTGTCAGTTTCACCCTGATGAAAACCTCACTCAAGAAAAATTCTTTTTCAGGTTTCTACCAAGTCCTGTTCGAACATCTGTTTCCGCTGTAGGAGGGTGTTCCAAATAGTGTGATCGTTGTCATGAGATTCTTTGGATCTAAGCAAACGTAGTGAGAAAAAGAAGAAAAAATGGGTCATTTTGAGTTAATATATACAAAAGGGAACATAATAAAAGATCTACTATCACAGAGACCTCTACAAAAACTAGGTGCTTTCTAGCATGACTGCACAAACATGCAGTGGCACAGACAAACTTTTATTATTTATTTCTCTTTGGTGAAGTATTTGGTTTCTTCTCTTTTAAGAATTTTCTTATCTGTCTGATTTGCTTTGTTATTAACAAAGATACTGGGGATTGTACTTAGTTACTGAAGTGTCTGGCAACAGTTGTGAGTAGCCTAGAGTAGTGTTTACTAACCTTATTTAAGGCGCAGCCTCTTTTAGGCGAGACTTCCGACCTCTCAACACCGTAATTAACTTCATTCGAAAAATATAATTTCCTCTAAAATCGATAAATTTACTCGACAAACCCAAAGAAATTTTTGTTTTATGTTTCTGTGTTGTTTATGCTACATTCCAAAACACAAAATAAAAGTTTGTTAATGAGGCTTGTGGTTTTAAATTTTTAAACACTCTCGCACAGGCTGTGATTTGCAGCTGTTGTTGGGGGAAAGGGCCATGATTAGAGGAGACAATTTGAAACTTAAAAAAAAAAAAAACATGAGAACCCCGTCATTTACATTCTATTGTCAATGAATATTATCACGATAGGTGTTAGGATAGACAGTCTACACTATTTCGTCTACTCTGCTACCTAGTTGCACATTTAAAAACTAAATAACAGGTAATACAATGTAAAAAATAAAGATGTTTCCTTCCTATTAATATCCATCTTTTACATGATTTGCTTGAAACAACGGAAGACTTGTACAAAGTAAACACAGCCATTAGCACTGAAAACCTGTCAATGAAACTGGAGGAATACCTGATAGTGAACGAGTGGATTGCTGCGGAGATTCCACTATCCACCAGGATGCCTATCCGATTGCTATTAGATTTTTCCGTTATGTAAATCTGGACCGGACGGTGTGAAAAGCACTATTTACATGAATACTCGACTACCCATCAGGATTCTATTAGAGAAACTATTTGACAGGAAAACCTGAAGGTGTCAAAAAGTCGTATGAAATCCAATGACATATATAGAATTGACAATGCTTACTATCATCAACAATAATACTTTAATTGCATGAGAAACGAAGTGACTTGACGAGTAAAAAATACATTTTTAGTTCAGTATATTTACTTAAAATCATGTTATAACTTTTCTCAATGACAAAAGTATACCAGAAAACGTGAGGAATGATATATATAACAGAAATCTTTAAACACGGATTTCAAATACCTGACGACACAAGACAGACCATTTCGAGGGTGTTCTTACTCAGTTGACCACCTAGCCTAGGAGATAAGGCGTTGGTTCGCTGGCTGGAAAGTAGCAGGTTCAAATTTCACTGAACGCAGCCTATTTTTTTTTACTATTTTTCATTCATTAGAACATGACTATTTTTGTGGCTACTTAGGATTAAATACTTTATTTTGCTTCTTTTTATATTCTAACGTTTTCTTGTGTCCTATAGGCTAATGCTCAGAAGATCATAATTTTTATCTCACTTGATGGGAATTTATCTAAAAGAAGATGACGTTTCCATCGACAAGAACTCCCATAAATCTCATCTTTTTTCGAGCTGAAGTTTCTCATCTTTTATTCGATGAAAATCCTCTCTAAGAGAGCGGTCCCTCTTTCCGCTCTCGCCAGATAAAATATGACTTTCAAATCGAGCGGAATTCCGCTCTTTGAGTTTAGTGTGTATGTATGGCATTGACTAAAATGATTATTGGCGTGTACAAAGAAAACAAAAAGGAATAAATTATATTCCTAATATAATGTTTGTTTCACTATTTCTAATGTTAATAAAACTAACTTTAAATTACCTGGAATCCATTATGTATGTTTCGCCCCGAATGTGTTTTCCTAAATATTTTCTCGTCTCATGTTTTAAGTAGCAATTTGTATTTTTTTCGTTTAAAGTCCGCCCATGTTATACCTGTGCCCCTAGGCCCGGGTCTACTGGTAAGTCCGGCCCTGGTTATTGTGTGATAGGTGATAAGTTGGTCAGAATTGAGGAGGGACTGAGCATAGGTTTATGGTTGAGTCCAGTGCTGGTGGAGACTCCTATGAATGAATGGGAGAAGAAGGTACAGTTAAAAGGAGGCGAAAAGTTAGTGTTTTTTAGTAGATATGTTGACGATTGCTTGGGGATATGGAAGGACACACAAAGGCAGTTGGAGAAATCTGTAAAAGAAATTGAAGAGAAAGGCATACAGCTGCTGTTCCAAGTGGAAAAGAATAATACCGTAGTATTTTTAGATATGAGGATAAAAAAGAAGGAAGGAAAGATATACGCGGAATGGTACAAAAAATGTGTGCGTCCAGGAACTACTGCCATGCTAGGAGTGATGTGGATTACTCGACGAAGAGAAACTTCATAAGCGACATGGAAGAATGAATTAGGCAGGTCAAGAGTGAAAACGAAAAGCAGAGGAAGGCATACGAGTTTTTCATGAGCTGTTAAGGAGAAATTGATATGATAAAGAGGAGGTTGAAGTACAGAAGGAGAAACCAGGAGACAAGGGAGAGAAGAAAGAGCGGAACAAAAGGAAAATGGAGATGAAAAGAAAGACCTGTGGTGCAGTGATTTTGATATGTGCTATGGGGGGGGGAAAGGGTTAAGACAGCGGATAAAACAACATAAAGGTGATGTTAGGTTGGAGAGGGAGAGAAATACTATATACAAACATATAAGAGACACGGGACATTTAGTGGATTGAAGTGAATGTGTTGGGACAGGAAGATAGGAGGACTGTCTCAAAATGGAAAGAAGCAAGATTTATAGAAGTGGAAGGTAGAGAAGCGATGAACTGGAACTCGGGCCTTAAAATTGATGAACACTGGAATAAGTTATTAAGGAGTTTTAAAATATAAATTTTATTTTTGGAGTAAAACGTAGGACTATTTCATGTTTAGTGTTCCTTTATTTTTTATTTATGTATTTTTCTGTCTTTCTTTTTACTTAATTTTCTTATATCACTTATAAATTAATCTCTATAAGACAAGACTTATTTTGGTATTGCATGCTTAACGGGTAGAGAGGGAACCAGTGATTGTTGTTAATTATAAATTCGCTTTTACAGTCGGTACGCGATTGGCTGGCAGGGGGGCCAATGAGGAACCGCAGATAGCTGTCTCACTAGAAGTTGAGGCCAACTCTCATTTTGGGTACTCTCATTGGCCAAAATCAGACTAGACCTCAACTTAGCGCTGACTAGAAGTTTAGCGGTCGATTGTAGAACTGACCGTTAATGTCTGAGGAAGCCAAGTTGTTCGTTAGTTAGTGAAACTGTTACAAGTTTTTAGTTTTTAAATAAAACGTATTTACTTTGCTCATCCATTATTTAATTTCACTTACACGTGTTTGATTTTACAGCCGAGAAAAATAAAGTTCAGAGTATTTTTAAGCACTAGGATTTCGAGTTATAAAGTTGTATAATATAAGCTTCCGTTCTCCAAAAGTATGCAGTTAGTCCAAATTTAACGACCGTAAATCGTTAAATAAAATATATTTGAAAGTATTGTAGAAAATCACATTAAAATCTAGATTTAGCTGGTACATATTTACCACCGCATAAGCGTAAATTGAATTACACAAGTTTGCTGTAGGTATTTTGCTTTACCTTGAAACAAGATCAGCCTATATTATTTTTAATTCGTAGCAGATAAAATAAAGTATTAAAATATTTGCCGTAACAATATTCGGTTGCACGCTACTAATAGTATTTGGATATGTAAATTTTCTGGTGCCTTAAATAGAACTTACACATAACACCTTGATATAATGTTCTTGTCATCACTTAAACTTGGACACGTGTAGCTTATTTAGATCATGATACAGTAACTTCGAGCTATTCTATCAGATGGTTTATATTTCATTTTCGTATTCCTAACTACTTTGTTTTTGCATTTCAGCCATGCAGTTCGAGTGGAACAGATTCCGAGGACGACATAGATCAGCTTATAAAGAAATTAAGCTACGATGAAATTAATTTATCTATAGAAATTGTTAAACGTTTACTTGACGCCGATGGAAATGAAAGGTGTGAAGGTGTGAAGGAAGAAAACAATGTGGAGATAAAACAAGAGAAGGAATCCGAAAGTAAAAGAACTGACTTAGGGTAGTGTTTACAGGACCACAAGCCCCCTTCACAGGTTGCGTTGTTCTGAACAGTATTTATTTGTTATCATCATATAAATACAGTTTCCTTTCAGTTTTCTTCTCTTGTTTTTATTATATTTTAAAAATTCTATCGCATACTAATAAGATCATTGTTTTCAATGGCCCCGTTAGAAAGCCGCATTTGTTTTGTGGGCTTTCAGTAACAATACAGGAATCAGTGGTTGCTCAATATATCAAAGAGAGGGTTTGCTCCACATCCAAAATTCGGATTTGTAGTAAAATTAGTATCATTTTAGGCAAAATTTTGTGCATGCACAGTCAGTGTCTCCTTAATTGTCGGTTACTCCCCATGCCCTTTCGCCCGAAATCAACTGCCCGAAGATTCTGAAATCTTGTACCTTAAACAACTTATTTGAAATTTTAAAAACAATTATTTAGAAATTTAGACATGGTGTGATAGATGTGTTCTTTTTTTATTATCCTAATTTTTATATATGTAAGTAGGTGATGAGAGATTAACATTGTGCAAGTTTGTGCCTTTGGAAAAAAATCATGTGTGCAGTATGGACCCCTAAAGTTCATGGTCACGGACCTATTTTGTTGTGAAAATGTAAACGAGGCCTACTTCGGAATGCTATAGTTTTGTAAGGCAATAATATCCCAGATTTGTTTTTAGATATAGTGATAGTACTATATTAGCTGATGATGACTATTCAAAAATTTTAATGGGCATTGTTACTTTCCTTTATTGAGTGGCAACAAGAAAGGAACTAAAAGTCCAATTTTGTATGTTTTAACGTATATTTTCTCAGTTAAGCAGCAACAGGGCAAAATACATTCTAGTGAAATTTTTAGTTTATTGTGAAAGTAAACTATGTGATATGAAAAAAGGGTTGTTCTCAATGTTGTTATGGGTGAGAGCTACTTGAAATTTAAAGATGTCCGAAAGTTGCGATTTTTAATAGTCATTATCTCGAATCAGCATCACCGTGGGAAGATCTGATTGTACCTTATTGTAGCTGGAGATGCCTGCAAATGGTAGGAAAAGAGAAAATGGTGGGGTCTTTTTTATTTTCCAAGGAAAAAGCATTCTTAACATTTTGTATTTCACTGCTTTGGGGCCAGTCCATCTGAAATCTTTCAGCGTAGTTGCTCGGCCCCTTCTTAAATTTATATCCAAAAGTCTCGCTCCTATCCGCTTTGTCCATTTTCTCTCCTACCATGTGAAAACGCTTTTGCGAAACATAACCCCTCTTCCTTTGTTTTTGTGAAGTTCCTGTACACCTGTCTTGGTATTCTAACATGTAAATACCTTTTTCTACATTTTTTAGCATCTTATGTATAAAATGGTAAAAAAAGTATATTAACTTGTATATTAAGAGAAAGATAGAAAAAACAAAATGGAAATTTTGAGTTTTGGAAACAAGTTTCTCATATCAGCCTTCATATTCTGTTTTTCTTCAAAATACTTTTATTACTTACTGTACAAAAAAATAACTTTGATATTCAATCCCTTCCGTGCAAAGAAACACTCTGAAAAACGGCATTGATTTTATTTCGATAATTACATTTGGATACTATTTTGGCCACTTCGATTATTTTCTAGGTTTTTCATGTAGATGTCTAAAGCTATCAACAGACTTTATAGCTAACAAGGATGTTTGTTTTCATTTCCTATGGTAAATCAGTCAAGAAGTATTACATTCTTCGTAAACGCAAATTTTGGCATATGCCGGAGTACAAAAATGGCCACCATTAATTAATCAGTTGGGATAAAAATCAAAATTACTCGTTCTGAACTATTCTTGCATAAGAGATATAAATATTTAATAATAGAAATGCGGTTACGTTTCGCAAAAGCGTTTTCTCATGGTGTGAGAAGATGGACAGGGACTTGTGTTAAGGATACTTCATTTTTCCTACTGATTCTGGTTAACTGTGTGGCCAGGTTATGGAGGCGGAAAAATGACAGATGAGTCGGAGAAAATACCAAATGGAGAAGAAAGTGCGAAAGTTACTAGGAGCAGGTACGAGGCTTCCTGAAGGAATAAGAGGGTAAAGAAACAGAGGGGAAGTTATGATAATAATGAGAACGAAAGGAAAAGGAGAGTAAAGAAACAATATAGAAAAATGGGAAGTTTAAAGTGAGACGGAAAAGAGAAAGAAGAATATAAGAAGACACTGAGCTGCAGGGAGTTACAGGCAGTTGAGGCCGGGTTTATGGTTGGCGGAAAGAATAGAGATGTACGTCTACTCCCATCTCTTTTTAACTGTGGCAGGTGGGTCAGGGTTGCCATGATAGAAAGTGGGGGACTTTTGATTTGGAGGAGTAGCGATTGTTGTTGGTGGGGACTATTAGAGGAGTGTGGGGTTCACCAACCTAGAAGGCGGAACGTAGGTTACAGAATAGAAGATAAATTAGGATGGAAGATATGCAACTGCCGGAGTGTCAGGAAGAGTACGTCTCTTGAGTTACAGGATATACGAAGGTCAGACTGGGATCAAAAATAGGACAGGTTCTAAAGCGGGTGTCTGTTGCATTTGCAAGGTTTGAGGGTAGCGGTCGGGATTGGCCCAGTTCTGGTGAGAATAGTGTTGAGATTCGAAATTCTGCGGTATAGTATTTTGGAGCACGTCGTGAAAACTCTCAGTTTCAGGTGACCGAATGAGTATGGGGTGTGCTAGTTAGAGGAGCTTTTGAAGGTTCTGAAGGCCAGGGTGGTACTGGGTGAGAATATTTGGAGCGGAGGAAGCTTCGCGGGTAGGTCGGTTGTAGTTAGGGTGATTACGGACACGGTCCAGTTGTTTACGGATGAGGTGTTTGGAATATCCTCGGTCAGTTAGAACTGAGGAGAGGGCAATGAAATAATTTTGGATAGGTCGTCAGAGGAACAGATGCGGGAACCCCGGACTACAAGAGCGTATGGAATAGAACGTTTGGTATGGATGGGAACTGTTGAAATGCAGGTACTGCATACTGTTCGTAGGTTTGATGTGAACGCCTGTATCAAGACGATTGTTCTTGACCCAGACATTCACATTGAGGAAAGTTGTGTGTTCCCTCGAGAAGGACCAAGTAAACTTGATGGGAAAGGTGGAGTGTGGATTTTGCAGGAATATTTCCAGATACTTCTGTCTGTGGGTCCAGATATCGTCGATATAGCGTAGCTAGGTGAAGTGATTGAGAGGTGTGTAGTTGAAGTGTTGGGTCTCCAGGCGTCCTATGAAGAGGTTGGCGTAGGAAGGGGGCATGCGAGTACCCATTGCTGTGCCTTTGATTTGCAGGAAATTGTGGTTCTCAAAGATGAAGTTGTTCATGATGAGGACAAACTGGGCTAGCTGAGGCACAAATGATGTGCTTGGTTTACGAGGACTGCCGCGTGTGTCGAGAAAGTGTTCAAGGGCAGCGAGCCCATGGGTGCGGGGAATGTTGATATAGAGTGACGAATGTATTGTGGAGAGGAAGTAGCTGGTGTCCTTGATGTAAGAAGAGGAGCCAGGGCAAACGGTTCGGGATGGTGGTCAAGGAAGGGAAGATTCTTTCGATGGAGTAACAATACTGGAAACAATGGGTCTGCTGGGATTACCAGATATATGGGTTTTGGGAATTAGGAAAATTTTAAGTGTTTTGGAATTGTCAGGACCGAGTGTAGTGACAGTGGAACGCGATAGCCTCATTGTGTCCATGCGGTTGGAGGTAGGTGCGGGTTTTATTGAGGAAAGATTGTGTACGATCTTCATCGAGGAAACGGTAAATGGTATGATCGCAAAATTGTTTGAGGGCTCGGATAGGTAATCTGAGTAATGCATGACTACTCAGCGGATAATAATGGATCAGAACGAATATTGGAGATATCTCTTCGTTCTTCAGTGGTGAGGTTGTGACGTGGTTGGAACGTGCCAGTGAAACCAGGGTTAGGTATTTGTTTGTAGAGTATGGAAATATACAGTTCAACAGGATGTTTTGAGGGAGAACGGGAGGGATTTTACTAGAGGGAGAAAGACATTTGTGAAGATTGGGATGAGTTTTGCTATCAGAGGTTCTTCCCTGAAAGGCGTCGGGATGAGTGTACCAGTAGTAGTGGCACCTGAAGCTACGAGCAAATGTGAAAAAATCATTAAGTAGGTTGGTTTGTTCAATATGGCGGGAAGAAGGGAAGGAAAGACCGTACGAAAGGACTTTGTGTTCGGTATCTGAAACTGCGGGAAAAAGTTTGAGAAGTGGCTTCGGACGTTTAGAATTTTTTGGTTGGGTTAAAGTGGTGGGTTCACTTATATGGTGGTTCACCACCTTCTCCAACCTTTGTCTAGGCTCTCCCTTCCTACATCAAGGATATCAATTACTTCCTCCCCACAATACATTCTGTCGCTGATCCTCTCTCACCAGACATCATTTTAGTTACAGTCGACGTGACGTCACTCTATACCAACATTCCCCACACATGGCGCCGCTGCCCTTGAACACTTTCTCTAGTAAAATTTTCCGGGAGAAGTCGGAACTGTAGGGGATGTTCTAACACTGTCCACCCGAACTGTGCCAGTGTGATCCGAGTTTCCACTGCCTTATTTAAGTCGTGTAACGTCAAAACCTCGCCTACATAATATCACTTACAATTCACCGACAGGTAAGAACACCGACAGTACATTTTAGCGACTGACAAGAACCTCGATGACAAAACCTGGATAGCAAAATCCTCGGCAAAACTTCACCTGCAAAAGTCTCGACGACAAAACCTCGACAGGAAAAAACTCGATGACAAAATGTCGCTAACAAAAGCTCGATGACAAAACCTCGCTAGCACCATTGCCGACGACAAAACGACAGCAAAAATCTCGACCACAAAACCTCGCCGGCATAAATTTTAACACGTAAACCTTACTACCAGAAACCTCGTACATACAATGTTTCCAACGGCAGTGCCATTCTATTTAAACTTTATAAACAGTAAAGGAAAAATTCGACCTAACAGTGAAAAATCCTGTGCGCTAATTTTTATTTCCTTTCGTATATCCGACTGGTTGTCTATTGTAGGATAAAATGGCAGCGGTAGGTTTTAATACGCAAGCGGCTATGTAATACAGAGATCCTTAATTGAGTTGCACATACAGGATACTCAATGGAAAAATCTTTTCTATTCTGCCATACAGATGCTTACATTTTTTAGCCGTAAATAGTCACTGAAAAAGAAAGAGGTATCAATCAGGAGTAAACGTGACTAAAAAACTAAAAACAATTATTTCTACGTTCATTTCGAAGAAATTACCTAGTACAGTCGTTACTATGCTGCGACTTCCGGAAAATTTTGTACATAGTTTTTCATTTCATGGTCCTTAGACCTGAAAATCATGGCCAGTGAAAAAGTTTATATATATATATATATATATAGATACATTTTTGTGGTCACGATAACCGCCGTAATTTTGTTCAAATCTCCTTCACACAAAGGTATAAAATATATAGGCACGGAATCTGAGCCGAGTTTGTTAATATACCTAACCGGCCCAAGGGAGTGGAAATGGGGAGGGCGGGGGTTGAAAACAACAAAAATAGCTGTAACTGTTTTATTATGTCAAATATTTAATGTGTAGTTTTTTTTTATCTGTTTCCATTTTGGGGCTGGGAGACACAACTAGATACCCATAGAAACACCCTCCAAATTTGGTGCAAATCGATTGAATAGGGGCTGAGAAATAAACCGGACAACAAACGAATAGTTCTAGAAATAATACAAAAACGTTCAAAAACCCTGCGAACTTTTTAGGAACAGAACAATGCATGCTTAGAAGACTACCTGCCAAATTTGGTGTAAATCGATTTAATAGGGGCTCATAAAGTTCTGACAACGGGCAAAAAGCGACAACGTTGAAACATCGCCGAATATCATAAATTATCCTTTCCGTTCGGTAGCCACGTTCTCCTTTGCTGTTGAAGGGGATGCATGTTATGAGTGGTACCTCTGTCCAAACTTCGGGATCTACCTGCGCCTGTAGGTCCAGTTGAAATACCTTTTTTTACTGTTAATGACGTTTTTTGTTACAAAATTACATGTAAGCCAAGATAGCCATTTTTAGGTTTAAATCTGATCGAAACTATAACTAGAATACATGTTATTGATTCAGAAAGTAAACAGCCGCCTTGTTTAATTTATATATTAGATCATGCTGCTTAACCTAAATCTTAATCGTATATATGACTAATATTTGAGCTGAATTTAATTCAATTTGGATTAAGATTATAGCCGTAATCACATAATATTAATCCGTGAAGCAAACTGACGCAATTTTGAAACTATATGTCAGATCATGCTGGTACTATTAGTATCAATGGTATTTACGTACATAACTAATATTCGAGCAAACTTTGATCAATTCGGATGAAAAAATGTTTTCAGTGGTATTTCACTTTACCTTGTCAGTATTAAATTGAGCGATTGTTGAAGTGTTCACGTAAATAATTGTTCACTACGAGCACACGCGTATTCACTTTTCCGATTAAGAGGCGTACTAGTAACGTGACCATAAACTACATCCGGAATTATAGGCTGTGGATTTCGCCTAAAATGCCTATTTTTTCCTTGAGCTGAAGTAATATTTTGGGTCATTTGCAGTGCAAATATACCAGTTTCCTACGTCAGGACCTAAAAACGCCTATTTTGGGTTAAATGCAATTTTGGAATCCAAAATATCATTAACAGTAAAAATAACTTTTTAGCTTTTTCGTCACATTTACTCCTGATTATTTTTCAGTGGCAATTTGGAGTGAAAATGTTTAAGCATCTATGGGACAGAATAGAAAAGATTTTTTATTGGGTATCTTTGTGCAACCTAATTAAAGGATTTCATCACCGCTTGTGCAACAGTGTGAAAAAAAGCAATAAATATATAGAAAGAAATAATGAGTGAATAGCAGTGCTCTGACCGTAATTCTTGTAAGATAGTGTTCTTAAACTTTTAAAAAGACAGTGCATTTAGATTAATTTATATAAATACACATTTGAACATATAAATAATATTGACTTTTTCTTCGTTCAGTTGTACTACTTATAATAATAATTGTGTTATCAGCGAGCGGACAACAATGGACTCTTTATTTGTCTTCGCTGCGTCAACAAAGAAAAAATAGAATAGTTGTTGAGCGCTTCGACGCTAATTTTTTGCATTCAGACGAGAGGAGGAGTAGGAACTGTTCATACATACGTAATTGTCCTGCTGCCAGTATCGTGTTACTAAATGGAAGTTCGCGTTCGATTTAAGTTTTTCCTCAAGAACAAAATGCGCATTTTCGTCGTGAGTGTTTGAACTTTACCACGTATCCGAGATCGCTGATCTATAAAGCGTGCACCTGAATATTAGTTCCAGTTAAGGTAAGGTGTCTTACTTTATTAAATTTTGGTGGGCCTGAAGACTTGGTGTCCACTCATCTACAAGAAAAACTGAGAGTACAATTGCATATTACCACAAAAGAGAATCTAAGTTTGTCGTAAATTGCATCCATAAAGTGGAATGATAGCAGAAGTAGGATCCAGTGTTGTCGAATCCTTGTTCTATGATTCAGTTTTATATTAAAATATCGAAGGCGGAATAAGTCGTTCTTCATGCGGAGAGACATTCAGTTTGCCTTATTTCTATGGAATCCTTATAATTTACTCGTGTTTCCTTTATCGGGAGTGCCTTAGAACCACAATACTAATAAATTCAATCTAGACAATTTTTATTACTTTTCCACGTGGAATTAGACAGTTTAGGGAAACTATTTTTGGGCAATTATCAATCAATATTATACGAATATTGTAATTATATTCTTAGATCAATACTGCTGATAGTTATTAGCAGGTTGCATACTAGTAAATTCCAGTAAATAATTGATATGTGAATTTTATTTTGGCGTGATTTATGTAGCAACATTTATGTATTTGAACACGTATTAACGTTATAGTGCAATTTATCAGCGTTGAAGTAGTTTGAAGTATAAACATTTTCATTAAAAAAAGGTTGAATATTGTAAGATCCTGAAACAGCAGGCGGTCGCTTTTAGTGCGTAAAGCAAATATTAAATAAAAGCACACATAAACATTTTCATCAATATTCAAATGCTTGATGTTGTTAATTTCAGTGATTGTATAGCAAACACGTTCCATGAAAAGTAAACTAGCGAACGAAATAAATATCCCCGTGTACCCAAGACTGTGTGGGAATAATTTTAAGATCTATATTATTATTTTTATATTGCTAAGTGTGTAAATTTAAGTTTAATAGTTTGAATATCTATATGGTGCTGGCGTGATGGCAAGCGAGAATTATTTTAACAAGAAACCAGTAGTTATTTCTTAGAAAAGTTGTTTAGAGATACTTTTCTTCTTTCGCGCTATAAAAATTTCTGGATTGAGAAAGGATATTTTTTGTTCTTCGTTTCCCTGGCTATCATTTTAGCAGACGTGATTTGAGCGGTGATAGAAGCAGGCAAAGTGAAGATATTCTTTTGGGAGTTTCGTCACCCATTATTTTAAAACAATTTCTTATTCACAATGTCCTCATTGCTACCAGAACGCTTTCACGACAATTGACCGTAATTTGAACCAAGTTATATCGTCAGGCGTGATATACATATACTGTATTTTCGAAGAACATTATATTTTTTGTACGTCATTGGTGACTCTAGTGATTTTAGTTCCAGCTTAGGAGGTTTCGACACACGCGTCTCTTCCTTATTCGGTGTCCGAGACACAGAGATTTTAAACAGTTCAGTTCCGACATCAGTCATGAAAGAATCACCGGGAATATTTCCATGCGTCACAGTGTGTATATAATTTTGTTCTTTCCTAACGCCACCGATCGCTCTGTACTTGTGAATTCCGCGTCCTTCTACGATTATTATTTCATGGTTTGAAGGGCGTATTGCAAAGATCCAACTATTGCAGGAGGCACGATTGGAAGTACGATTGAGGTTCCAGAAGTAGTTTGCGGCGTTAAGCTCACGGGGCGTTTGCGAAGATATCGACCTTCGTATGCTTCCATTAAGGATACCTCAAGGACAAAATCACCTTCGGAACCAAAACCATCACGCACGGTTACAACGAGTAAACCAACTCATAACACTTGCGCATGAAAAACTGTCGCTGTCTTTTCCCCTTACAACATACAATGAGTAGGATATGTAAAAGTGACTAAAAATTAGAGCACAAGATTTTTCACTGCTGGGGTAAATTTTCCCTTTAGCTTTTACAGAATTTAAATACAATGACATTGCTACTTAATGCTTTGTACATACGGATTTTTTCTAGCGAGGTTTTGCTGTTGAAATTTACGCTGGCAACGTTCTGTGGTCAAGAATTTTCCTAGCAAGATTTTGTCGTCGACATTCGTGCTGTCGAGGTTTTGTTGGCGAGATTTTGTCGTTGATGTTTTTGCTAGCGATGATTTGCTGTAGAGGTTTTTCTCCGTCTGTGAATTGTAATTTCGGTGTTTTTACTTGTCGGTCAATTGCATGTCGATAAGTTTGCAAACGATGTTTTATGGACGAGGTTTTGTCGTGTAACCAGTAGGACTACCACCCCAGAAGAAGGGAGAGTAGGTCTTTTCAAGCTGATTGGATTGAACAAACACTTCAGGCTACTACGGTAACGAGCAGTAGGATGGTTGCACCAGCTGGGAGGAAATCAATCAGCAAGGGTACTTGATAAACGAAGAAAGGTCACCATCATTTTTCCGGTATTCTGTGGCAACCTGCTTTTCTTGGGTGGTGTTGAGCCCTGATGTTTCTCTTGCTGGTTGTATCTGGTTGGAAATGATAGCACCACCATTCAGTATCTGCCACAAGCCTCAAGGGAAGAGTGTCATACTCTCGAGAAAGCAAAAGATGCTGCAATGACAACGGGAGGCTCTTCTTTTCCTCTGTGAGGTTGCGTGGCACCCATTGTGCACTCAGTTTCCTGTATTGGAGTTTTCTTTCACCCATTGCGCTTGACCACGTCGCTCATCATCATGTAGTGATTCCCATCCTTCACGAAAATGTTTGTGCCACTCCTGCACAAGGGTCAGTGACAGAGCATGTTCTTCATACACTGCAGTCATTCGTCGATGCACTTCGCGAACACCAACATTCTGGGCCATTAGAATGACCTCAAGTTGCTTCTCCTCACTGGCAAACAAGACATTTCATTATGGGTAACTGAAACGAAAAAGCACACTATCAGCAGTTATTCATAATGATGTCTCAGGGCCCACCTCAACAATAGTATCAGAAAGGGTTCAATATTTGCTTCGCAGATACAGCTGAACACTTTGCGGAATAGCTTCTGAACAGAGGCAAGTATAACATTTGTTCCACCATGCGAGAAAATTATCTAGACGTGATTTCGGCGCGGTGCATGTGAAATAGCTGTCTGCTGTAGAAAAGAATGCTGGCCGGAAATGCACCTGAGGCAAGATTAGGCGCCGTTTCATTTTCTCCTTAATAACCTTTCTCTTTTGATTCATTTATTATGTTGTAATGGAATGTAGGAAATTTATTTTGTGTGCAGCAACGTATTTTTAATGTCTTCGTTTTCATGATTATTGCGTTAATAGGACCTCCAAGGCGTCTGAAATTTTCAAGAAAAAGAGATTTTAATGTGGACAATTTCCTATTTCACCCTCATTCGTCATACCCCATACGATTGCTGCTATTGGAAGGCCTATACTAATACGAACAAAAGGAGGTTTCAGTCCAGTACTTTATGGTAACAGCTAGTGTGCTTTCATGAATTTTTACAATTTCGTTCAGAAAGAACCGGACTCGAATAGGTTGATGGATTTTTGGGGAGATTTACTGTTCTTAACTATATGACTAGGCGCATACAAACTAGGCGTAAGGCGATGAGAATGTCTTGGGTTCATTCCTACGTGTCCGGAATACGGTCCTACAGTTTCAGATACTTCTGAAGATGATTAGATTGTAAAGTATGTCTTGGGGTAATTATATATGTATGTCTTGGGAAAACGTTATTTCTTTTGGTCATTCTTGATAATCATTGATAAGGTTCTCGATTATGTGAATGCAGTGTTTACCGATCCACCGTAGCTCATAGGTAGAGCGTTGGAATAACATTCGGGAGGTCGTGGGTTGGATCCCGACAATCCTTGCTGAAATTTTCCAGGATTTTTCCTCAGTTAACCTGTAAATTCTGTTTCTTTCCGTTTTAATTTGTCATGCTTGTAACACTTTAAGGAACTACCCTCTTTGGATGATTTAAAAAATTACATTCACATAGCAAGTATGTAACATATTTAGAAGAATTTTTCGAAATTTGTACTTGTTTTTAGCCTTTAAGGACGTTAGGCCTGGTTATTCGGAGTTTTTGTTTCAGGAAATTCTTCATATCTTGTTAGTGAGAAACATACTGTTACTTTTAGTGTTATATTGTAACCATGGATGTTGTTGATTTCTTTAGCCGTTATTAACTTTTCTTTCCAATTTGTGCTCGTTGTGTGCGAGTTAAAATGATGAGATAATACCCTCACTACATTAGTTATCATTAACAACTTACATCCAAATTCTTCGAATTTTTCATGTGTTCTACTTGAATTTGACTGTGTTATTTCTCGTTTTTTTACCTGTATAAAGGATAATAAAGGATAATACCTGTGTAAAGGATAATACCTGTACCTGTATTTAAGGATAATAAAAGTATTGATTTTCCTTTAAAAATATCTGTGGATAGATTTTACAATTATCGTACTAGATATCTTAATTGTTACTTTCAGGATTGTAACAAACCGCTTAATTTGGATTGCCACATTAAATACAAAGACGAAGGAGATGAAAATTCGGATCAAGTATCATCTGATAGTGCGTCAAGTATCATGTCACAATTAATAAATTTGATCTCGTCGGACACAGGAAGTAGAGCACCAAATTCAACGCGTGATAACATCAAAGTTGAAAGTTGTAGTGATATTAAACAAGAAAACATCGAGACGAAAAATGAACCTTTCCCCTTAGTAGTACTTCTAAATAATAGCAAGGCCTCCGAAGAGAGAAATGAACCATCCAACCTTGAAAATGTTTCCAAAAGGGCCGAGACGAAATCAGGAGAAGATATAAAGAATTTGGAAGGAACTACATCTGAATTGGCGTGTGTAAGTCTCAGTAAGTGCATTTTAAGAGAAAATAATGAAGACAATAAAATGTCTTGGAGGCCTTTCGACTGTACGATCTGTGGAAAGAAATTTATCCAGGAAGGTCATTGGAGAACTCATATGAGAATCCACACAGGCGAAAGGCCATTTGACTGTACGATCTGTGGAAATAAATTTAACCAGGAAAGTAATTTGAGAATTCACATGGGAATCCACACAGGCGAGAAGCCTTTTGACTGTACGATGTGTGGAAAAAAATTTAGGCGGAAAGGTAATTTGAAAAATCATATGAGAATCCACACAGGCGAGAGGCCTTTTGACTGTACGATCTGTGGAAGGAAATCTGGCTACGAATGTAGGTTGAAACTTCACATGAGAGTTCACTCTGGCGAGAGGCTCTTCGACTGTACGATCTGTGGAAAAAAAAATACGCGGGAAAGTATTTTGAGAACTCACATGAGGATCCACACAGGCGAGAAGTTGTTTGACTGTACGATCTGTGGAAAGAAATTTATCCAGAAAGTTCATTTGAGACATCACATGAGAATCCACACAGGCGAGAGGCCTTTTGACTGTACGATCTGTGGAAAGAAATTTATTTACAAATGTAGTTTAAAACGTCACATGAAAAGCCACACAGGCGAGAGGCCTTTTGACTACGATCTGTGAAAAGGAATTTATCGACAATTGCAGGTTGAAATTTCGCAAAAGAATCAACACGTCCGAGAGGCCATTTAAGTTACGGTCTGTGGAAAGGATTTTACATAGAATTTTATTTTTAAAGTTCACACAAGATTTCACTCACTCAAAAGACATTTTGACTGCAAGGTTTATAGATCGAAATGTATGCAGGAACATCATTTGGGAAATGATGAGAACTCACACATGCGAGAGACCCTTAACACTATGATCTGAGGAAAGAAATTTTCACAAAACTAAGTTTTAAAAAATTCCATGAGAATCCACAGGGGAAAGACCTGTTGTCTGTACGATCTTTGAAAATAAATTTTATGCACGATAAAAATTTCAGAACGCTCATGAAAATTTAGATACACCACAGATCTTTTTCACTATACAGAAACAAATACTAAGCTAGTTGTGTCCCTCTAGGGAACGCTTTAGTGAGCGACTATGGTACATATGACTCAGCATGATGTTGAATAGGGAACTACGTTAGAACATAGGAATGGTATTTGTTGGTGGTTTGTATCTACTCAAAACATTTCCATCTACGTATGAAATAGAGAATGGAAGGCATGAGTAAAATTTGTCTGATGGAGGGGAAAAGCGGTGATGCAAGCTAAAACCTTTAAGTCTGTAACAGAAAACTTCAATCCTAAGTGGTTAGTGCAGTAGGTAAAAAAACACTAACGCAAGGGTGGAGAAAACCCGCTGTTGCAGACTGTTAGTATGGATGTTAAGGAATAAGGTACTATCACTACAAATGTGACAAGTATGGTACTATTCACTACAAGGGGAGAAAGTGAGGTGGGTTTTATGTCCTTAGGCGCTCGGTGCCTGGTTGACCAGAATCAAGAATTTGTAGTACATCTATAACAGGTTAATAATTAGTAAATTTGTGAGTAAGTTATGGTTACTATATGATTTTTCCCCAGGAATTGTGTTGTCGAATATGCGTGTACTGTATATATATATATATATATATATATATATATATATATATATATATATGTGTGTGTGTGTGTGTGTGTGTGTGTGTGCAAATATAATATGTAACTAATAGAATGTCTATGTAGAATAGAAATGAAAATTGGCGCCTTATTGCATTGTAAAGATGTCTATAGTTTGGAATATTAACATTAATATTAACGTGACAAAGGGGCTTCCCCCGTATGGGGACCGGTAGAAGCCAAAGTGCTGTTACCGCCCATAAAATTCATTCTATCTTATTAACATTAAGAATAATGAATAAACATTAAAATAGTAAAATTAAAGAATACATATAATGGAGCTCCTGTTACAGCATTGTCAAAATCGTTATTCATATGTATGCATCGGTTTCTAAGCTCTTTTCTGTTTTGGAGAGGCTTTGCTTTAAAATGTGGAGTGGTCGATTGTACTTGTAATGCACTTTTATGTCATCTACCCTCCATAGACAAATTTAGGTGTATTTTATTGATGTATTAGTAAGTTTGTAAATAAACCCCGTTGGTGGCAGTTTCGTGTTTTATTTTAGTTTTATAAAATATTATTATTTCTTAATTCTGCTTATTCACAGACGAAACCACAGGTGTACGGATTAAGGAATTGTAATTGAAGAGCATCTATCATATTAAGAATGCAAAAAAAAAAAAAATAGAATGTGTTCGCCTGCACGTTTTTCCAAATTCTTAAAAAGACAATATTAACCAGCTGATATTACGTTACATATATCTCAGGTGGATTTCAGTGAGCATCGACAAAATTTAAGAACAGAACCAAAGTACAAATAACACTCACTTGTTTCTTATTGGCAGAAACTTGTTGGTCCTCTTCCCAATTCACTTAAATTAGAACTATTCTGATTGGCTCTGATCATTTATCCATAAGCAACATGCAGTGACAGTTTACTATAATCAAGGCTAGTGACGTGTGTCTACACCTACGAGTAACACGGTCATCTGACTGGATTCAGCTCTGTTGGTATGCTTAAGCACGAAACCTAACTCCAAGAGAAATCAGTAGCTGTACCGATTGTATTAAGAAGAAAAGCTGCCACCAAGTCTTCCAGGACAGAGAAGTTGGTTATGGAGACCGTCATCCTGCAGTCTGTCTGTTTAGCTACACTTTAACACCAATCCGAATACACATCTAAAATACTTCATCTTCTCCAGCATCTTGTCTACATTTGGTGAGTTGGTCTCTGTTTACTATTCTGTGAATATAATTACCGAATCTATGAATGTGTCATACTGAAATAGGATTGGGTATTTAACATGTCGCTTGGTTTCGCATCTCACTCATAGAAAGAATTCAAGGAAACATTCAGAAGTGATAATAGGCTATTAATTAATTTTAAGCATACGCGTATAAATTATGATAAATAACAAACTACTATATATTTAAATTTGTATACATGAGATATTTTCCTTTTGAACATTAAAACCCATAATATTTTACTCTTTTTTGGCATTTCCGAGTAATGCTGCATCTCCCTTAATGAGGTCATTAGGTTTCTGACAGCTATGAACAAAATTAAGTGAATCTTGTTATCACTTTATGTTATATGTTATCAGTTTTTTATGTTATCAGAATTGCTTATTTATTCTGTCATTTTTTCATTTGTTCTAAGAATCAAAATCACTATCTAAGCAAATTCGGTTAAACCAGGAATGCTCTGAACACAAGATATCAACGTATATATTTGGAATAGCATTTAAATTAAGTTTAGAGGAAACAATTATTTATTTTGAATTCACATCATATAGTTTTTTTCTTATGGGAAGTAAATTCTTTACAAAAATCAACCCAATTAAAAGCCTAGCAAATGTCAGAGAGTTGCAAAGCATTAATGACTTCTTCAAAACTAGAAGATTAATGAGTATATTTCAAATGTAAAGGTCTTAGTTTCTAAAAGTCATCACTCTAATCATAAAATTGTTCAATGATGTTGATGGAAGCATCTGACGCAGCCGGCTAAGTAAGTCAAATTTCACAGTATTGAGTGAAGTGTTGAATGGGTTACTACATAGTTGTAATCACGGCAGAAGCGAAATATTTAAATATGTATAAACTCTCCATAAACTAAGAAGTTCCTATATGAAAAATTAGACCACATTTATACTTCAGCAACAACATAGGTGTCCATTTTGGCCTGACCCCACTACAGCTCTGATCTGCCCTTCCACCTCCACTCCACATCACCCTCCAGCATGGAGTTCGCCCTCCACCCCACATCACACTCCAGCATGGAGTTCGTCCTCCACCTCCCCTCCAGCTCTGATGTGGCCCTCCACATCACCCACCAGCATGGAGATAGCCCTCCACGCCACATCACCCTCCAGGTTGGAGGATGATGAGGAATTATGTTGAGGGGTGACCTCCGGAGGGGCCACCTCTGGAGGGATGGACACATTTACCCTCCCAACACGTTCGGGATATATTTTCAATTAAGAAAAACACAGCGTGCACACAACGCTGATTATACTTGGATAACACAAAATGAAATTAGCCGCGTAAAACTTTCGGAAGTATCAATACTTGTCTATGTTATATAGTGGAGTATGAAGAAGGAGGTGGCACACTTCCGAAACTGTTACGCTTTAGTTTCTTTTTGCGTTATTACCGTACATTTAGTCTTGTCAGAAAACTTGGTTTTCTTTATTAAAATAGTTTCATAAGAAATTTGTCTAGTCACCCAGCCATATATCTACTGTACTGATTTTTTATTATTTAAAAATATCTTGGTATTTAGTATTGATGCTTACCTTTGTTATCAAACATTCGCAACCCCCTTTTCTAGTAGTGGAATGGAGGGTACACGCCGTGTACCCACCTAATATTATAAATCACAGCGTGAACCCACCTCGGTGCATAAATATAATGGAACGTGTTTTCAAATCCGCAGTTTTATTAAGCAGCGTGTACCCCAAACAAATGTTACCTACTATTTTCGGCTTCAAAATGAAAGGGAAGAACATGATATTTCTGTTGTAATAACTTGTGTCCTCTTTTCTCAAGATTTCAATACCCAATCGCTCTCTCCCGAACTCACTTGGCGGCGTTTTGTCATTTTATAGGTCGCAGGGAGCCCCTAGTTGTTCCTCCCTTCTTTTAAAAAATAATACTTTTAACACTACCCTATATCCATACATAGAAATCTGTTATATGAAATAGCATCCAGTCGTGGATTGTATTTACAGGGTGAAGTAATAAGTGAGTGAGACATTAAGAAATAATCTTTATATTTTTTTTTCTTATTGATCAAAGAAAAATACCCGATCTTTACATTACCCTCCAAAACACACTCAGCTCATAGAATTACCCAAAAATCGAGTAATTACCCGCCAGTTGGCAACGCTGGTAACAGAGGCTGCCAATGTGATCCAAATATTTGTAATCTTCCCATTTATTAGAGAGAGAGAGAAAAATAATAGCAGCTGTTCTCCATCATTCTTGTTGAATTCGATCAGATTGCCCCGTGGCGGTGCAGTCCCACAGAGTTTCTGATTAAGATAAAGGACTCTCA
>JAGDQP010012284.1:38832-50733 GCA_022664845.1 Lepisma saccharinum
TATATATATATATATATATATATATATATATATATAGTTAATATAAACTATACTTTAAAAACATTGACGTATACGTTTCAAATACTATACCAATTCCAAACATTGATTTTTAATAAATATTCAAACGTTAAACTGGCACACACAAAGAATATTAGAATTCTTTAAAGATCAGGTGCATCCGGTACACAAATATATCTGAGCCAAAGATGCCTAAAGGCTAAAAATAAAATTCAAGTTCAAACAGTTAAAACATGTAGTTTTATAAACATTGTATACTAATTTGATGATCTCCACACACAATTTAAAGAAAACTGCCAGAACATCTATGGCTCAATCGAGATTCGAAACGAGAACCTCGGGAACGCTCGCCTAGCGCACCTAGCAAGAAAACTGGGAATTAACAAGTCCTGGGAATAATGATAATAATGGGATCGCAATGTGATTTTATAGGGAGGCTTAATAAGAATAATACCACACCATTTTCAACTAACTTCTGGTAGGCAATCACAAAACTTGTCACTAAAACTACATAATTGAAAATAATGTAAATTATAATGACAAATTTCCAACACACAGCTAAAATTTTAAGAAAATTATTTTACAAATGTGTTTAACTTAGAAATATTGTCAATATGAAAATGTTATGTACAATTATTACGCTCTTGTCTAAAGTATACTTCTCTCTGCCCCTGCTAGTTTCCTCCTTTGCTAGAAGTTGCGTGATCTCTCTGGTGCATTCGGCTGTTCCTCAAATGCTGTCGGTAGACGCTTGTCAAATTTCAGGGTTAGGTGCATAACTCCACTAAGTTATTTATTTAATTGGGGACCTGAGTTTAAAATATCCATTTTTAGCCCCTACAGAAATGTAAACACAAGAATACCGTAACTTTAATATATGGGCTTTGCACCACAAAAGCGTTTGACTGACTCCTTTCATTTACCTTAGTACCTGTGAAAACTACTGTTTATTAAAGATAGTGTCAAAACCAAAGAAATATAACTCAGTATGTTTACAAGCTCTTTCATCAATTTTATTGTTCTTACATTCCGTTCCTCACTATTGTTTGCTGTTATGATGGTAAACCATGAACCTGTGCACCTGTTTTCTTTTCCAGAAATTAAATTATTTCATCCTTATATTTAATGGAAACCAATGAAAAATTAAGAAAACAATCACTGCACAAAATGGTTGTGTTAATTCAACATTTTTAGGTGTCCTAGAGTGACCACTTTTGTTTTAAATCAACACAACAAACGTGTTGATTTCGGGGATTCTTAAGATTCTGATTGTGCTGGCATGAGAACCTCCATTGTGTTGAATCACCAAGATAGACACCATGTGTTGTGTTGATATAGCACAAGAAAAGGTGATGGTCGCTCTGGGACACCAAAAAATGTTTACTTAACACAGCCATTTTTGCAGTGTAATCGCCGCTTATTAAAGACAAATAAACTAAAAAAAAAATCGCAGGGTTTACCTTACGAAAATTCATAAACTAAAAAATCACCTGGTGAAAATTCTGGTACTATCAGCAGTTGATGTAAGTAACCGGGTATTTCATGGTAACATATTTACGGAGTTCTAAAAGAGCGTTAACAGAATATATAAATCATTTTTGAAGAAACGGATTTTCTCGTTATTCTAAACCAATATTGTTGCTGAAATTGATTTTATTTGTTTCTAGCTTTGTTCGGAAACATTTTTTCATGCCTATTTCGACAAGTAAGTGTACAATATATGCCCTGCATATTGTTTTGTACTGTCCTTTTGAAATGATAATTTCACTCTACTTCACTCAACAGCACACAGTGTACGTGTCTATTCTATATTCTAAAGAAAAGAAAAATATTTTAAATATGTTTCTTAAGTTAAAATGTAGACGTATTTGTTGTCCATTTAACTGCTCGCATTTGATTTCTATTATGTATTGCATGAACTAAACACACTGTGCCACCTGAGCGACAGAAATCTTCGGATATAGCCGAAGTGATTGTTGCGGCCTCTGTAGAAATTTATCCTGAGAAAAATAAAACATTTTCGTAGAACTGTAGTTATAAGTTACTATGTAGATGGCAGCAAAAACGATTACATAGGTATGCTCAAGTTCATGCTTCAGTGTCATAAACAAGAAACCGTAGATAGAAAATGTGTGTAAGATAAAACGTAATTTAATCTTTGTAAATATGTTGAGTTATACTTCTCGGGTTTAGACGTTAACTTACATAAACAACGATTTTCACAGATATTCAGGTAATGGAAATAGGTCAGTTTGACGCTTTTGTCAACCACGTCATAACTTAACCTCGCCTAACTGTGGTTAGTTAACATGTGTACGAGGACCTTGGGATCGACGGCTCTTCTCTGAGTCGGAGGGTGCAAGTTAGATTGAGACAACTTTTGCAGTCATTGCACAGAGACTGATCACCCATTATCATTTCAACTGTAGGTTTATCGTGACGTACACTGCATATCTATTAACGCTTCTGGGGCCTCTGGCCCTCATTTTTTTCATCATTATGGCGTATCAAGGCCAACATCTACAGCACCGATTACCAGCACAGGTACCAGGACCACCACCATATTCAACATCAGTCAACAGAAAACAAAGGAACATTGAAGCAGCATCAACTCACACCGATAACTCAGGACTACGATCACCACTGTTAAAGAAGACACACACAATCAGTGAATCAGGATCAGACATAGAGCATTGAACGATCATGGGCAATTTCCGGAAATTTCTCCAAAACATTCTTTCCTTCTGACGAACTTTGACGAAAAATTCAGGAATCCAAAACTTCTCTTTGAACAGCTCAATAAATACTTCAGTAGAGACATAATCACTCGCATTATACCGACAAGAAACGGCATGATTATCCAATCAATTGATCCGGACATTGCCACCAAAATACGCAACTGACACAGTTTTGAAATCTTCGGTAAATCAGCCAACTTAGCACGTCTAGATAACAAACCACCAAAGCAACCACCACCACCTCGTCGCCAACCTACACTTTCTGTCGTCATCAGAGGAGTTGAACCCACATACACCGACAGTGAAGTAGAATCAGAACTGAAACTTGAAGGCTATTCCATAATCAAATGCATTCGCATAAAAACCAGAACCGGCGAGGCTAGCTAGCTTCATGGTGCGTGTCCTCACAAATCATCAAGAAACCATCGATGATCTCGTATCAAATGGCGCTCTCATCTATAAAAAGCATTGCCGTGTTGATCCTTCACATTCATCACCACCACTTCCTATTCGATGCGAAAAATGTCAAACGTACAACGACCATCCTACCTCTAAATGCACCAACATCAAATGTGGTTTCTGTTCAGTCTCACATCCCCAAATCATGCACAAACCTACAAAGATCTCCGAAATGCACAACCTGTGGTGAAGCACATCCCACCTTTAGTTACAAATGTAAAGCACGCCCGACAGCTGAACCTACAAAACCTGAACTCATCGTTCCGATCCGCACAACTGAAACTTCAGCACAAACTACCAGACCAGTCACTTCAATCTACCAACCGATCACCATTGATCAAGTTCTTGCTTTCATCACTGTACTCTTCAAAATATCCATCCATTTCAACGCCATCACATCCTTCAATAAATCCAATACGCAGCCAGATCAACCTTAAATGTCAACTTCAATGCAACCTATTCCGGCCCGTACGTTCATTTTCATGGCAGTGCTTTGGAGACAGAAGTGTAAACAAATCTCAACATCTTATCATTTGATCATAATTATTAGGGCTTTGACGTTTTTGTTCCTAAACATCCGCTCTCCCACCTCCCATAAACCTCTCTTCACACAACTTCTTCTCAAAGAACACGTCAATACATTCATGCTTAATGAAACTCATCTCACCTCGAAACACAACTGTAAAATACCAGGATATAACCTCTTACATTGTAACAGTACCATCCCAGCCCTCCGAGCAAATGGTGGAGTAGCAATAGGTTTTCCTCCATACATAGCCCACAGATAACACCAAGCCAATCTTCCTAACCTTCCAGAACATCTTATCACCACCATCTATTACAAAAGTATCTACATCACCCTAGCGACCATATACATAAGACCCGGCCACAATATTCCGACAACGTTTTTCACATATATTTCCAACAACTTTCGTCATTACATCATCATGGCCGATGTTAACATTCACAGTCGCACAGCTAGAGAAAAATCAGACTTTCAAAATCTTATAGAATTACAAACAACCGGAACCATTCATCATATTCCAAAACACACCCGAACTATTTCCAATACTACTCCCGACGTTATCATCACTTCCACATCATTAGCCACACAGCCTCATAGAAGTTTTACACCCTATTGGTAGTGACCTTGTTCCAGTGAAACTGACGATCCAAACTCATCACCGTATCGATCACACATCACAGCCACCTCCACGAACTGTACTTCGTTTCGACAAAGCCGACTGGGATGGATATAGAAACTCTGTACAAACTCATACTGAACTCATAACACCTCCGTCAACTGAACATGAACTATACACTGCTCTTGACAACATCCATAATGTAATTAATCAAGCTTCTAAAAAACACATCCCAACTAGCAGCTCATACCCTCATCGTCCAAACTTACCTGCGCAATATCTACCATTAATAAATCGTTTTCGAACACTTTTTCGCGACTTTCAACGCAAAGGCAACCCTGAATCTCTCCGTCTTCACCGACAGTATCAACGTACAGTTCATAACTACATTAAGGCATATAAACTGCGACAATGGATAAAGACTTGCAACACATTAGCTGAGACCAACCATCCTACCAAGTATTGGAAGCGCTTTAATTCACTAACCGGTAAATACAGTAAATCATCCTACCCACTCATCCAGGAAGAACACGCCCTTCACTCTGACGAAGACAAAGCTAACGCATTCGCTAATTACCTACAATCCATCTTTACTCCACAAATCCATGTCAACGACATCCTTCTGAACGTCTTAATTTATTATCACCTCATCTACCAGAACACCCACTTACTGCACCTATCACCACCGATGAAATCATCCAAGCCATCGCCCGCAAACGCAATACCGCTCCTGGAATAGACCAAATAACCTACCGCCATCTCAAGGAAGCTCCTATTAACATAATCCATCTCCTAGCCACAATATTTACCTTCATCCTCCGCACTGGCTATATCCCACCAGAATGGAAAACCTCTAAAACACTAATTTTTCCCAAACCTCAAATACCACCGCATGAAGTCTCCTCATACCGCTTCATACAATTAACATCTACCTTCAGTAAAACTCTAGAGAAAATCTTGGTTAAACGACTCCACACTCACTCCGATCATTACAATCTTCTTCCCATCCATCAAGCTGGTTTCCGTCCGTCTTTCAGTATAAACGATCAACTTCTCAGACTTAAAAATATGATCATTAACCATTACAACACATCACAACCCTCCTGTTTAATCCTTTTCGACCTAGAAAAAGCTTTCGATCGCGTTTGGCACCAGGCTCTTATCTACAAACTCTAAGCTTTCAGACTACCTGTCACATACCTACGATTTATTTTCCACTTCCTTACCAACCGTTTAGTCTACATCAATATTGACTCTGCTATCTCTCACCCTATCTTCCTCCACTGCGGAGTACCACAAGGTTCCTTTCTATCCCCATTTTTATATTTTCTTTTTGTCGCAGATTTTCCACCCTTACCACCCAACATTATCTTTTCCAGTACGGCGATGACGCTGCCTTTCTTGTCCTCAGCCACTCCATGCAACATATCAATCGCACGCTCACCGAGTCCATCAACAATTTCACCACATGGTGCAGTAAGTGGAGATTCACCATAAATTATCGCAAGACCCAAGCCATTGTCTTCATTCCACCTCGACACAGATCAAGAGTTCGAAGAAATCCCAATCGATTAAATATTCAAGTCTCACATGAGCCCGTTCTATCATCTAAACAAGTAACATACCTAGGCATAATCTTCGACCACCATCTCACATGCGCGACCTCATTTACAGAAAATCATTTCAAAAGCAACCAATCGCTTAAATCTCCTGAAACGTCTCACAGGTACCACCTGGGGTCTAAAGCCAACAACTATCATCAACACGTATAAAGCTTTCCTCCGCCCAGTCTTTACCTATGGCTTCCCTGCATGGATTTCAGCAGACTTCAAATTCTATAAGAAACTTCAAATTCTTGAAAGACATGCCCTCAGAATTGCATACCGTGTAAAACTTCCTAGTCCTACTCATGAACTATATGAACGAATTACATTGCCCCATCTGCTACTCCACCTAGAGAAACTACGGACTAAATACATCACACGCAGATATGAAGAAAACCATCTACTCCTGCATGACAATATTCAGAATCACAAGACCCATCCTACTCGAACTACACACGTCCAACCTCCACTTTATTCACTCTATACCATTACACATTACCACCCAACCATTCTGACTTTGCATATCTATCAGCTTTTCATCTATCAGACATGCCTCACCACGTAGCACCCTCATATGTTGCACAGTAATCATCAGTGTACTAACAGGGCCTCACCTGACTCCATCTATGTTCAGAGAAGCCCCTGAACAAGAAGATTCACAAGGATCTGTCTTTAGTGTCATCACCATGTTGTGGCGTCTAACTGCACCTCACTTCCATTCCTCATAAGCAAAGTCCCATGACACCCAAGACATGATTATGAGCAAAAGCTCATAATGTCCAATATTAAGTCTAAAGATGCTTAAATACAAAGTTAATAAAGATGAAAAGAATAAAGAAATAAACCAATAAATTAAAATCCCATAGCACACATTACATTCCCTATAATCCCATCATACCAAAACTTTCCTTCCCCAATAGAGGGTGTAGCCCTTTGGGGGAGGCTAGCAACACGCTGGCAAAAAAAAAATAATAAAAAAAAATCGCCTAATAAAAAAATCAACCACGCTATCATCATCCACCACTCCATCACTTACTAGAAATGTACCGGACGATTAACGAAAATGATCAGGCCTTAACACTTCAGGTTATTAACACCCACCACCCGATCATGAAGCAACTATTTATCCTAAATTATAGAAAGAAAACGCACAAGATCCAAATACACTAGCCCCGCCGTTATATCTATATCAGTATAACATCACTTGGACCAGCAACAATTATTTAAAATATAGATTACAAATAAAACAATAACGAAGAGACGGCATAACAGTCTGCGTTGACAGGACGACTATGATCGTCCTGTCCAACAATAATACTACTCGCAGCACGCAGCAACTTAACTTAGCCTAACTGTGGTTTGTTAACCTACAACCGATGACCTTGTGTAGCAAACGCACAAGAGAGAGCAGTAGGTATACGGTCACTTTAGGATCGACGGCAGTTTTAACTGTCGGAGGGTGCTAATTGCTTTCAAATTGTTTTCGCAGTCAAAGACTGATCATTATTTATCAACCACAATCATTCGTACATCGCTATCATGCCAAAGCTAACAGGAAAGCATACCCTTCCAACAGTAGTTTCTAAAACCGCATGTTAAGCCCCTCCAAAATATGTTTCATCAGGGAACCTCATCAACAAGACGAAACCGCAACCAGCATTCAGGTTCACGCTCTCAATCACCTCTACAACGTCACTCTGGAAGTTCTCCACCACATAAGAAATCTCATACTGGTACTATATTCGACTACGACTCAGATCATTCAATGAATATATCCGATTCAGAGCTTCTCAATCCACAAGATACTGAACATCAAACACCTTCTATTCATTCTTTTCTTCTGACTAACTTTGATAGTAAGTTTCAGACACGTAAAAGACTTCTGCAACAACTCCTGAAATATGTTCCTCGAGAAAAGATCTCTCAAATAGTATCTACTAGAAATGGCATTATCAATAAATCACCTGATGAACATCTAGCCAGTACTATCACAAACAAGCACAGCTATCAAATTTTCGGCAGTGAAGCCAGTCTTACTTCTATGAGCACCAGAACCACCAAGATGCCACCACCTCCACGCTATCTGTAGTGATTCGAGGAGTTGAACCAGATGTCACAGATTCTGAAGCCGAAACCGAACTTAAATCAGAGGGACACACTATCACAAAATGTCTGAGAATAAAAACCAAAGAAGGAAACAGCAGCTTCCTTCGCAGCAATATCCAGCTCTCAGCACTATAGTGATATTTTCGTAAATGTTAAGTGACAGGCAGAGATAATACCTCTACGCTTCCACTCCCATAATTTTGAATCATATAATGTCTCTTTCACCGAGTGGGAACTGGAAACTGCGTTGCGGGATGTTAGAAACACATCCCCTGGACTGAATGATGTACATTATGAAATGCTGCGACATCTTCCCTGCCAAGGAAAGGTCTTCTTGCTAAATCTCTATAATGAAATCTGGAAGACTGATAGCTTCCCGGCTGGTTGACGAGAACCTATTGTAATTCCCATTCTGAAACCTGACAAAGATAAACTAAACCCCACAAGTTACCGGACCACTGCTCTCACTAGCTGCGTATGCAAGCTGTTGGAGAGAATGATAAACCGACGCCTAATGTGGTACTTGCAACATAACAACTTGCTTTCAAATGATCAGTGTGGGTTTCACCAATATCGGTCTACTATTGACCATCTTGTCAGGTTAGAGTCTATTGTTCAGAATGCTTTCCTCCGGAATGAACATGTTCTTACTGTGTTCTTCGATTTAGAGAAGGCCTATGATACCACCTGGAGATATGGCATATAACGCCAGCTTTATGACTGGGGCATTAGGGGCCATATGGCCCATTTTATATCAAATTTTCTTAGCGATCTCTATTTGCGTGTCCGTGTTGGTGATCGTTTCTCAGAGCATTATTTACAGGAGAATGGTGTACTTCGAGGGAGTGTGCTGAGCGTAACACTGTTCGCTATTGCAGTGAATTGTGTTATGGCATGTATTCGCCCTCCTGTGCAAGGTCTTTTATATGTTGACGACTTGACGATTGTCTGTAAATCTGCGAATATCAACCTCGCAGCCCGGCAGATCCAGTTGACGCTTAACCGTCTTGTTGACTGGTCACACCAAACTGGCTTTCGTTTTTCTCCAACGAAGACAGTCTGTGTCCACTTCTGCCGTAAACGAAATTGTTTTGTTGACCCAGATCTCTTTCTTGGAGACATACAACTCCAGTTCGTCGAGGAGGTACGATACCTTGGTTTATTATTCGATACAAAATTAACTTGGCGTAGTCTCCTTAAAATTAAAATTTCCTGTACCAGAGCTCTGAATTTGTTACGTGTTTTAAGTTATCCCACTTGGGGTACTTCTCGTACAACCTTGTTGCGCCTTTATCGCGCACTAATTTTGTCCAAGCTTAATTATGGTTGTCACGTTTTTAGCAGGCCACCCAGCACATAACTTAGTGGTATACCCAGTAAAACGAGTCCTATATGAACGCCGTGGTCACGTTACCCGACCTCTTGGCATCCGAGCATCAGAGTTGTTGGAGAATCTGAATGCAGACCGCAAAACTGTCTGTCCTGTCCGTTTTAGTCTCCGACCGCCGTGGATACTTGCCCGCCCACGGATTGATATTTCTTTGTTAAGATTCAAGAAATCGGAAATATCCATGATTGAATTCCAGCAACGTTTTCTTGCGTTGCAGAGTCAGTACCCGCGTTTTATTTCTGCTTTTACCGATGGATCCAAATCAGATGAATGTGTTGGATGCGCGTTTGTTGTAGATGGGGAAGCCCAGCAATTTTGTCTTCATCCCAAAGCCAGTACATTTACTGCTGAGGTATATGCTCTTTTAAATGCTTTGGATTTTAATCTTGTTCGTGGTTTCAACCGTCTCCTTGTTTGTACAGATTCGAAGAGTGTTATTCAAGGCCTCGAGAATATGTATTGTAAACATCCGCTCGTGCAAGATATTCTATGTAAGACACACGCCATCTGCTCTTCCGGTGATAAGGTTGTCTTTCCGTGGATAGCAAGTCATGTTGCTATCCATGGTAATGAATTGGCAGACAAAGCTGCTCGTGAGGGCTGTTTAGGAACTAACATTGATAATCAGCATGTCCCATTTCAGGACATGATGATATATTATAAGCAAGTTACACAGAATGAATGGCAGCGACGATGGGATGACGTAGCTGTTAATAAATTGAAATCAATTAAGGTAACAGTTGCTCCATAGAAATCATCTTGCCGAGATAGTAGGCGTGAAGAAGTACTTTTATGTCGTCTACGTATAGGACACAGTCGGCTGACACACGGATATATGTTACGACGATTGGATCCACTACATTGTAATAATTGCAATGTGGTTTTAAGTATTCGTCACGTTCTTTAAGATTGTCCCGGATATAATCATCTCAGACAACGTTATAACATCCCCAATGACATGGCGTCATTGTTAGGGGATGAACCAAGTATGTTGCGCAGAGTTCTTATGTTTGCTCATGAGACAGGTTTATCTCCGTCTATCTGAGATGATTGTGTTAGTTAGCTGTTAAGTTTTATGTAGTATTATTTTATTTATGTGAAGGCCTATTTACAGCCTTCACGTTTATTCTAAAGACATTATACATCTTTAGTTTTTAGTACGATTTTATTTTTCTGAAGAGTTTACATCTTCAGCTTTTATATGCTTTTAAAATTTTTGTTAACAGCTATTTTTAGACGTGACAAAGATAAGGGTCTTCCCCCGTATCGGGAAGGGCGTAAGCCATAGTGCTGTTACCGCTCATAGAATTTATTTTATCTTATCTTACCAACACGTTGAAAACTGGTCCCACCTTCTATTTAAGTTTTTCAAGTTGACGTTTTTTGTATTCATTGAATGAACGACATTGCTTTTTCAAAGAGAAATACTTGAGTTTTGCATTCTGTCTATTAAAATACACGTTTAATTTTAGTGCAATGAATCCAATAGTCTCAGAGAAAGAAGCTGCTGACGTGATATTGGTCAGATCAAAATTTAACTAACTTGCCGGTACATACAAACGAAATATCAAAACATATTTCACTTAAAAGATATGAAGATTTTAATGTAGATTCCAACTAAGCGAAATATTAAACTTATTTTGAATAGAAATTTTCAACTGACTCTCCCAAGAAATTTCTAGTATGCTACTGGTTTCTCAAATATCATTAATCAATTCTGAATATGCACTTCCCATCTCATTATTTGTTTCATAGCTGTAAGTCAAAAAGTATCTGAGTTATGTGAGTGGAACGGAATTGATTTGAGTTTATTTATTAGCTATGTACTTCTCATAACAAGTGGGGAAGATGATGTTGGAAAGTAGTCGGCCAGAGCCTAGGTAGGAGATACTATGTCGGCGGAGAAAGAAGTTAAAAATCACACTGCATATGCGGATTGCAATGCGGGGCATCCTTCTGGATTAAAAATCTTGTTTGGAAACTGTATGAATTCACAAGATATAACGGGTGGGGAGAAAAAATATCCACAACTTATCTCACGTGCCGCATGAATAAAACACCCAATCAACGATGGTCATTAAAACATACACACTCGAAGATCTGAACGTACCCAGTCTGTGTTGGTTAGCGCTGCGTAAATAAAATGAAATTAATGTGCAATAGTTGAACAGGAAAATTTGTAGCTGCTTCTCCTACAGCGTCCTTTTGACAGTAAGACAGATACTGTAAAACATTTTGTTAAGGAAGAATGTGGCTGAAGTTGGGTTTACAAATCTCTAATGAAGATAGTAAATGCGTATGGAGTGAAGAGTAAGCCAGGATCTGGTCATCCAAGGAAGAAATTTGCTCAGAACTGTGAACCGAGTTATGCAAAGGACCATGCACACCAAAGTCATCTTCAGCTACAGACAACTGGGGAAGAAATTCAGGCACTGTCACAAAAC
>JAGDQP010012285.1:1244-19065 GCA_022664845.1 Lepisma saccharinum
AGAGAGAGAGAGAGAGAGAGAGAGAGAGAGAGAGAGAGAGAGAGAGATATAGATATATGTATTTTTAATATATCAATCTTATATACATATACAAATTTGGCTGCACTCGACAGAAATGACCTTGATCTTTCCGAAATTGTAAATTGTTTTCTCCGCTCTCCTCTCTTTCTTGTGGTTAGATGGGCGAGTCTCGCAAACCTTGAACGGGACGAATTTCTCATCGTTTGAGCGTGCCTGTACTCTGTAGTTTGGCTAAGAGTAATCCAGGACCGGAAAGGTCAGGAGAAATATTCCTTGAGGGGAACAGTGGGAAATAATGTCTTCTGGTTTGTTACTTAATGCACGTAGGTGTATAAAACGCGTGTGAATCTGTATCATATTCCTTCTAAGTATAAATTTGTCAGGGAGATAGATAGATAGAGATAGATATATAATTGCGTGATAAAAGAAAGAATGATGGCAAACAGAAAATAAATGCAATATTTTTTATGTAGCTACCTTGGGAGAAAGTAATTTATCTTAGCTTTTTTTGTTTGAAATATGACACTAATCCTTCTACTGGGAAATTGCTTTTTCGAGGCTTTTTGAGTCATCGCGTGTCTTTCTTCAAGCACGTTATAAAATTTCGTCACTTTCCGCTTGCCATTCAGCTTTCTGTTGTTGGTGGAACGGTCAGTGTGCATCGCATTGCAATTCTTTCTTTTTCCCATTCATCTACTAATGTGATTTGTTTTCGCTACTTCTGTTTTTTTTTTCTAGTAAATAGATTTCCTTTCGGGAATCTAACAATGTGTTTTTGAGTAATTAAGTTTATTTTTAATTGTTGTTAGCAGGGCTGGAATGGTAAGATTTTTGGGGGGTACACGCTGCTCAATAAAAATCCGGATTTGGGAACACGTTCCTTTATATTTATGCACTGAGGTGGGTACACGCTGTGATTTATACTATTAGGTGGGTACACGGCGTGTACCCGCGTATACCCTCCATTCCACCCCTGGTTGTTAGTATATCGTACAAAGAGTAGAGAAATACCGCCAGATTTCATTGATTCTTTAAATCAAGATCGTGTAGTCAGTCAGGTAGAAAATGCTAACCTGATAATTCTTTAACTGCCACTTGCATTTAAATTCTTGTTTATTTTATATAATAGAAGCAGTGTTCTCTAGCTGAGCTACGACCCCTCGGTAGACTATTTCTTTTATATACCAGTATTCGCCATTCTTTACAAGAGCTTTTGAGTTGCAAAGGAATGTGATAAAATCACTTTGTGAAGATATATTGGCATCAAAGTAATAAACTAAAACCGACTAGAAATGCTTCCCTCTTGACTTAACAATTTAGCGCGTGATTTTCGGTTGAGGTGGAGAAGGGTAGCTAAATGCATGGTGATAAATTTAGCGTGAATTGTAAAATTCATAGTAAAAAAATCTAACACTAAGTAAGTTTCACGATTAGATGAATACTTTGCCATAATTTGCAACCTCCCAGGTAGCTTGGCATGCACTGTTAGAAGGTGGTTCTTACATTCAACAAGAAAATATTTTATGTAGAATTCGTGTTTGTATTTGAAATGTAAATTCCCAGTAAATTCCATATACCTCATTGTTTTCCCCTAATAAATTTTTCCAGTTATGTCTTTCTAAATCTATAATTCCATGTATTTTGTTTTAACGATTTTTACATATCTAGTAATTTCCGTGCTGTTCATGATGGAAAAGTTAGTGTATTACTCTAGAGCATATACATACTAGAGTAATGTTTTTAATACATAGTCTAGGCCCTAGGGTATTACTCAGTACAGTATGGAAATTACCATTTATTTAAAAATCGTTACCTCGAACATAATGGAAAAACATGCACTTAAAAATTAACACACAAACTTCTTAATAAATGAAGAAGGCAGTTTCAATTATACAGATTCGTATACAAGTACTTTTTTAAAGCAAGTTCTGTTTAGTCAAGAGAAAAAAAACTGAACGGTACAAGTGTTCGGTCATCGCTAATTGTTTACATGAGAGGTGTCTACGAGTAGCCTTCCCAAATTTAGGATGTTCAGGCTAATATTACCAGAAGCATTGTGCTAAGCAGGTGTTAATGTGGGCTTGTTAACACACGTTGTTCTTGGCTCGTTCAATGCTTCCTTTGTGTCTACGTGAGTCATTTATAAATTGTGTATGTGTGGTAGTAGTGAAGAAGATGAGCAAGCTGTGTATGTTTTACACAACGCAGAGTCGTAAATTCTTTGCAATTAAGCTTTGTTTCTATTCTGATCGTGAAATTGTCAAGTTTGTGCAAGGGTTGTTCTAAAATTAATCACTGAATTATAGCTTTCTAGTTTATTTGGACGTGTTATATGAAATTTGGCATAAGCGAGAAAAAATAAATAAATGCGTGACAATAGAACATATCACTTGTCTTATAGACGCAATATCACTAAATCTGTTGGAAGTACAGGTTCTGTTGTGCCTTGAACAGAACAACTTCAATGAAACGTCGATTTCTACTGTAAGTGACGGTGTCTGTAATAAAACATCGATCAGGTCAGGGATTCCGCCAGTATTTTCAGTTTTGGGGGTATAAAGTCAAAATTGGGAGGGTGTAAGTGGTATTTTGCACGGTTTCTATCGATTTTTGTCCGTAAAAAATTTTAAGTTGGGCTGTTCTGAATTTGGGAGGTTACACCCCCCCCCCCCACAGGGGGCTCTGGCGGAATTACTGGATCAGGTACTCTTTATTGTTTATGTAATGTTATGTTGGCATTCTCTATTAACTAAGTATGGCGTTTCAAGAAAAAATCACGTGAAAGCTTTAAGCAGAAAGGTTAGCGCTAGATGTGAATTCGTAAAATGTTATTATGTCTGACGATAAATTAAGCTTCCAATTAACGGGGCATGATGGTTGAGTGAAGGTAGAAGTGTAAAGATATGTCTGTCCTGGGTTCGATTCTCAGTGAGAACACAAGTAGCTCGCAGCCCATGTTGATAAAGATAAAAGATAAAATGAATTTTATGGGCGGTAACAGCACTATGGCCTACGCCCGTGCAGCCCATGTTGAACTGCAGGTCCTGTTCTTAGGGCGTCATCCGATGTAAGATAATGGGAAACCACAATCGGTTCATGTTACCCAGGGACCTTCGGGTCAGAACCTGCCTTCTGGAAGAGCACCCATGTTCGTGGTATCGCTATGGTGTATCGATAAATCAGGATTATCCAAATTGTGGTATACGCGTACTCGTTCTTCTGGTAGGGGAAAGTGCGATAAGGGGTAGTTGGATAAGACGGGGTACTTAAACCTATGGCTGGGTAGTGATACATTTTTTCTCTTGTCAGGGATAACAAGTGATCTTGTCAACCACATCCACAACGGTTTGTGGGAAGCTGTGGAAACTGAAATTGTCTGTATATTGGTCGGAGTTAATTTTTCTTAAAAATCTGTTTTGAAAACTCATGCGATTAGTTTTTTTTTTTTTTTTTTTTTTTAAATTAGTGCGAGTCAGGGTAAAATGATACCAAAACTACAAGTAGGTCAATTCAGTCCACACTTATAGCTGTGTTTAATTACGATACAATGTGACTTGAAAAAAAAAAAATAAGGGATAAATTATGAGTACAGTTCTTCATAAATAAATAAGATATTTCTGTTTCTTTTTATTTATTATTTCTTGAATTAAAGAGAAACAAACACCAGCTGTTGAACCTTACCGTTTACTTTTCGTGTTGTAACATTCTGAAAGGCAACGAGGAAAAACTGTTATTCCAGCAATGTGTGTTGCGAACAGACGTCATTTCTTAGTTCCCAGATTCATTGCGAATCCCGTTTTCTCTCTCGCGCGAAATATTGTAGGTGCTTGTTCTCAGTTGTTGAACAGTTATTTAACAATACAATGTGAAGAATGTGTTTCCCACGTCTGTCTGTCTTCATTTTTCTTTTTGTCCTTTTCGTAAATGAAAAAGTCACGCTGTTTACTTGGTGCGTGACTATTAACTTAAATGAGGGGAGGACTTTTTGACTGTAAAGAGCAAGTGACAAAACTGTTTTCACACACACAAGGATATCCAGGTAAACGGGACACTTTCGTGTTGTTTTCGTATGCAGTTTTTATTTGCGTATCCAAAATGGTCTTCGTGCATTTAAATTGAGATCAAGTGTTGTGTTTTTTAGTACACTACGGAAGAGCTGAAGGTTTTTTTTTTGTAAGTAAACACGCGACACCCCCTCCATTTTCGTCTGCCTTTTTTTCTTTCTGCCTAAATGTGTGAAGTAACGTTTCGCACCATATAATAACACTTAATTTACGTGACTTACCTGTTTTCCAATTTAGGACTATGATTACAAGGCTTGTCATTAATAAACACACATAATTTACATTTTCTGATGTGAAGAGAAGTACTTATTGTTTTCGAATTTAAAAATTACCACCAGCGCTGTTAGAAATGCCCTAAGGTTTGTCCTTTCATCTAAGCTCACAGTATCACTATTTAATTTGTTCCTAGACTGCATAGACGTAATCATCCGAGAAATGGGATAGGAAAAGGTATCTTAACTAGATACTACTCTCACACTCTCTGGCTCCTTGGAGTACTAAAGTACAGGGTCTGGGACAGGCACAAAAACAGTCACGTATCAAAAATACAGATTTAAATTAAATTTAGTACAGTATGAAAAGATAAAGATTTTAGTTCCTCGCATTTAATACGAAATGTGTGTGAGGGACACAGAATGATAAGGCCTGGTTATTCTAAATTAAAGTACCAAATTCTTATGTTTGTTACGTTTACAGAACTAAAAGGAGTGGTCAAAGTTAGTTCAAGCGGTAGAGCATTTCATTCAGTGACAAAAGGGTTGAGTTGAGACTACATTCTTCTTATTTGTATTGTTTGAGCTTTTTTTAATTTATTAATTCTTAAACATTTTATGCTGTTGAAGTGAACATAGCTCTCAGTACAAGTACATCTGTTTACAAACCCTACAAAGGAGATATTTTCTTCTGAAATAGCAATAACAGAAAATTCTGAACAGCCTAACATAACTGACAATGCCCGTTTAGTTATCACACAAACGTGTTTCCGCCAGACTTTTCAGTTGGCAACATGATTACAGAGCCAGTCGTGACTGTAGTCGTGATTTTTCTTAACCCTCGGTTAGTCGCAACATTTAGACCCAAGGTGTTTGTCGCAATGTATCAGATCGATCATTTAACTTTGCCTTTGATTTAATATTAATAGTTATTTTTATTATTATTATTTTTTAAATAACATGAAATCACTGGCTTATGCTATGATGATCAATTACATCGCATTGCGTTTTAAATGTTCTAATTTGAAGAAAAAAATAATTTAAAAACATTATGAAATCACGGTAGCTCAAGAAAAAAAAAAAATAGTCACGGAATAAGTCGCAAGGTATCAGACTGATACATAAACTGGAAGCTTTCTGCTTCATATGCTTTTCTATCTAAAACACAAACATATTGCACATTGTATTTATTTATTCAAAATCCAGAACACTAAACAACTAAAGCAAGATTATTATAACAAACCAATCCTGCGTGAATTATATTGCTAAGCACAAACACTACTTAGGAATATTCTACTTGCGTCTCTACACAAAATACGTATAGAAGAGTATATAGAAAAAATGGATTTATATTAAGTCATTATATCCATATCATCATGATAGTTGGAATTAAAAAACAACAACATAGAAATATAAACAATCACAAATCATTTACTCGTCACTCGATTCAATCTGCTGTATTGTTTCTAATCGAGGAAAGCAATCGGTGCACACGGGATCCACATGCTGGAGACAAATTGGTCCACTGCATTTCTTGCATCTGGTTCTGGTCAGTCTTCGTTTCTTGTTCTTCCAGACTCGCTTGCAAAGCAGAAGGAATCCCTTGACTCAGGAGACTTCTTTTGCAGAGCTGGTCACGCACAAGCTCCATGAGTTAATTGTTTCAAGAAACACCTCCTAGTAATTTTTGCCTGACCATTATCAAAATAGATTATATGTGAATTTATACCAGCTATATTCAGCATAGAGAAAAATACAACACACGGCTAGCGCTGTGTATTTCTGGCTACGTTGAAGGAGGCACACATTTTTTCCAAAATGTCAACACCTGATTTCCTCTGATTATAAAAGGTAATCATTTCTGGCTTTGCGGCAATACCACTTGTTTCATCTATACGATCATCAAAATGCTGACTTGATACTACTAAAACGTTTCGGTTTTTCTTCGGTACGTAGGAAACGAGAGTAACATCATCCGAAAAAGCAAACATGCTTGACTTTTCAGGCCTATACTTCAGATTCAAAAGTTCCAGTGGCAACTGTCTCTAGTTTTTCTTTATGGTTCCCACATACGATAATTTCCGTACTTTCAAATCAACAATTAGGTTTAAATCGGTAAACCAGTTGTCCGCAGGTATGTTTCGCCCTGTTCCAACTATGGGCTGCACTAATCTCTTGACAACTTCAGCCAGCTTGTTACTAATGGAATAAGGTCCGTCAGGCATTTTTCCCGCATAAATTTCCATGTTGTAAGTATAATACAATTTTGCATCAACCAGTGCATAGATCTTAATTCCATACTTAGCAGGTTTTGCAGGAATGTACTGTTTGATGTACTGCTTTCCAGCTTTTCATCCATCGTAAAATTAGTAGACAAAGAATAGCTCTTTTGGCAGTTCTCAACAAAACATGTGAACAGTTACCGAATAGCAGCAGTATTGTCTGTTTTCTTTCGTGTCGTGTAGTACGGTCATCAAACCTGAGGCATCTTATCAGAAATCGAAATCTTCGTACTCATAGCCTGTCGAAATATTTCCACACCATCCCCATCAGTTCCCCATAAATCATCCAGTGTCAGTTTATTTGCGTGCAAAGTTCTGGCGAAATAAAGAAGACAAATGAACCCCTTTATTTCACACAAATCGTTATCTCCTGCATCACGTTCCCTTTTGAAATTACTCCACACGGTACTTATGAACTGATTAGTGTCGAACGATGTCTTCAAGCATTTCTTCAGTTAAAATTTTTTGCCATCACTGTAATGGAGTCTTACTCTCTTTAGCAACACCAATCACACCGGGAAGCGTTATGACTATATTTTGGGGAGGCACTCGTCTATTTATTTGCCACGGAACAATTTGCCACTTTGTAGTTTTATCTCTACCAAGGTACACTAAATTCTTATTTGGGTCACGTTCTTCATTTGGTTCACTTTCTTCTGTTTCAGAATCTGTTTCACGTATTTCTGACGTACATTCTTCTGCATCAGTGTCTGGAACGTCACTAAAATCTTCGATTTCAGCTGGGTGAATTGACCCATCATCTTCAAACAATATTTTCTGAATTTCTTGAACATCAATCGAATCAGTCAAATTAAATACGCGTTCTCGTTCTGCCATAATAATATAGTAGCAATTGTGACCTTAAAACTTGCAATACTTGTTTAAAAAATAAGTGAAGAAAAACTGAGCTCACTAAAACATACAAATACCTCTCTTTATAACACGGTTAGTCGCGACGTATCTATGTGATACACAGCCGTAACTACAGCGCCGTGTGCGGACGTGAGCGTCAACTCGACTACTGGAGTAGAGCTTGACTGCTTGAGGAATACAGGGAACGGGCGCCGCGAGCAGCATCGCAGTCAAAAATGCGCATTAAAAAACGTTCAGCTGTATCAATCAGAACCCCATGCGACTAACAGAGTGTTAATAGTGTAACCATAATTTTAATGCAAATCTAGCAATATTTCGAATTTCAGGATTTATTTTCTAGAACACGAAAATATTCTCGATCCATATTCATTATTATTGTGCTTCCTGTTATGAGAGCTTCCAACAATGAAAGTTCGTTTTAAACCGATACCGTGTAGGTACGTTTAGCACTTTTTCTATATAAAAATCGGGTACTTTAAGCAGCATGATCTTTTTAATCGGTAGTGCATTGAAAGCGTGTGATGCCATTGGCCGAGATTCTGACAAAGACTAGAGTAAAATGAAGTTTACTGTAATTTAGCTTGTTATTCATTAAAAGAAACGAAAACGTTAATTTGCATTGAACTGTTCGAAGAATACGAAAATTCAAATTTCATTATTTTTTTTAAATCACTGAAGCGTCAAAAATGCTTAATAAGAGGGAAGCTAAAAATATCCTACCAATATAATGCTATTTGGCTTAAATTAAAGAAAAAAGTAGGATTGAAAGGAGCATGGTAAGTTAATTACGTTTTGTAAAATTGAGTGCATTAACTCCATGTGGTTGGAAGGGAATTTTTAGTTTTTTTTTTTTTTTTTTTTTTTATCTTCTGCTTTGAATTCAGTTTTATGATATATAATTCTGTTAGAGCTTCTTTTACGTTCAGCGGTTTGCTTTTGCTGGAAAGCTTTTTTTTTAATAAAAAAAATCTCTCTCACACACACACACAGTTCAAACAATGCTTGTAGTTACGTATATCGTGAATGAGATAGTGTGGTCAGGTCCATGATAGCATTTTTATGCGCTGTTTTGTCATCTTTTTATTGTTCATAAGATTTTTTTCGCAACAAGATAGATAATTTGTAGTTCTTTCAGTGTTCGTGTCATAGATATACTGTTGTCATCTAGACTTCATAATTACATGTAACAACACTATAAATAAAGGGTTTATGTCTACTTCTATTATGTGTCAACATCTGTAAATGAAATTTAGATATGTCTGGCAGAATGTACAGAGTTTAAAGAAAACCAAGAAAAGATATATATATACATGTGCATATATATATATATCTATATATATATATATATATATATTAGGAGACTATTTGTCATGCACAAGAAAAAGTAATGTATTCTTTCCCCATAATAATCATTTTATATCTTTCGGAATTCTAAAAATAGGTCAAATTTCGATCACTTCGGGAATACTTTTTCAGTTTCATATTGCTTTCAGTACGCCATTTATTTTTAACTTAGAATATATAAAGAGCGGCGTGAGACTGGAGACAAAACAGGCTCCCTGAGAGCTAGAAGCGCGTAAGTCCAATTTTGGTCCCAAAACATGATTTAATAGTTTTGTACACCATTCAAAAGGTCTCAAATAGTGTTTGCTCAATTCTTGTTGCAAACATGTTAATAATGTCGATAATTAAGTCCGTTATGTAGTTTCTCAATTTACATTCTGTATGAAAAGAAATATTTTTTCCTTTCTCTGAAAAAACAACAAGGATTGGGACTTACGCGCTTTTAGCTCTCTAGTGCAAATATACAGTAATTTCCATAACTTTTCTTGTTATACACTAAAGTTCGACGTAGAAACAAGTTAGTCTTATCAAGACGTGCTGTAAACAATATGTAAATTTGATTGTGGAAGAGCAATCCTCAAAAAAAACATTGAACTTTCAGAATCACTTTCAAAAACACAAGATTAATTCCTTATTCGTGTACACACTACGTCCATACAGTAACACAATAATTCACCATATGTTATTCTGTGGAAAACCCAATGAAAACTGTTTTATTATTAATTTAAATATTCACTCCAAGAGAGAGAGACTCTCTTGACTCTCACTTGCTTCTATAAGCTGTTCTTAATAAAGTCTGAAGCCTTACAGAATGTCTTTTTTTCTGTAACGGTAGAAAAATGATTGTTTATGCATGTTTGCATGGTTGCTATGCAGCCTTTGTGAAATACACAAGCAATCAAAAGGGAAGCCATTCGTCTGTTAAAATATAAAGTCACTCTCAATGTCACTGCTCTGTTGTAATCAAAATGTCAACGAAATGTCCATCGTAGCGTTAAGAATACTTGTTTGTTGGAAGAAAAAGGCGGCCAAGGGCACAGATCTATATAAAACACGCACGTGTTACTTGCACTCCAAGTGCATTAAATTATTCTGTGCATAAATGGTGTGATTTAAATCAGTGCTTTTCAACCTTTCAATACTCACGACCCGGCACACTGTAGGGAAAAAAACAAAGACCGGGAAGAATGAAAGTAAGTTAGATTTTAATTTGACGTTCAAAAGATGCCAGCACATTTTCAGATTCTAGTTGTTTTGGAAATTAAATATAAACTTTAATATCAATTTCCAACTATCGAAATCTATAAAATAAGTGTTAATGAAATGTGTTAATTTACCGTGGGCTGGTACACTTCGCATAAAATAAATATGCGACTTTGAACGCCGCGTCGTGTAGTTAGGCCACCCAATATAAAAAAAAATCAAACGAACCTAACATTATAAAGTACAGTTCTCAGAAATCCAACAGCAACATAGAAGTGACTTTTGGATTTTATACTTTTTAGAGAAATTTGAAAATGTAGACGCGTGGTTTAATTCTAATTTCTGAAAATGTATGTGTTCCGAGCTTGCCACTCTGGATTCCACCTATTGCGAATAAAACATTCTAATAATTACAACACTAATGAACTAGTGTTTATAACAGTTCACACAGATAGAATACACGGAGAGAGTGTGTGTGGTAGAGAGAAGCAATGAGTAAGAGAAAAAGATGAATAGAAAGAAGAGATAGAGATGAAGACATGATAAAACTTAGAGAGATAAGATAACATAAAGAAAGAAAAAGAGAAAGAAAGCAACGGAAAGCGTGAAACTACATTGTCATTATGCTAAAGAACACACACAGTGTTTCCTCCCTGATCCTCGCCAGTGATGCCTTGTGGTTCTCCAACCGGAGATAAATCTGTTGCAGCCATCATTTTATGCGAAAAGAACGCTATCTGGTTGGGAATGGAATGGAACCCGGTCTTCAGATCGTAAATCTAATACGATAGCGATTACTCCACAGTTTACGCTACCCAAAAGTTGCGTAACACATGATACAGTGTTTATTTGTAAGAATAGCATGGAATGTGGATACTTCAGGTCAATGACGTGTTCATAATTGTCCTGTTAACGCACATAAACTTTACTTTGCCTCGTCCAACCAACATTCGTAAATGCCAGCGTAGGCAGCTCGGTGCGTTTCCTTACACATTCTTTAGAAGTCGACGTTTAGAAGAGAAGTCACTATTCGTTTCTTTATGATCGCTTTGTAAAAAAGCTTGGCTAGAAGAACCATCTTAGACGGTTCTATTCAGAAGTCTACCACCGTACCAGTGGACCATACTGCCAGCTTAAAACGTTGGGAAATTATTGACAAGCCGTGTGGAGTCACGGAAGAGCGTTCGCTTGCCATGCGGAAGGTCAGTGGTTCGGTTCCTGGTCGGGTCAACAAAAGCTTTTTTACTTTCTCTGTACATGTGCAGATGTTGTGTTGCAGTATTCTTTTGACATGTCAAGTAGGACATATATTTGATTGCGGAAGTAGGGGCAAAATGTCATAATGGGTGACCAAAAAATGTCAAGTCTGTTACGGCAAGGCGTCTGATCTTTTATTACCCCTTCCCCCATGTTTCTCTTAACTTCTGTTTGTCTGTAACGAAACTGAAAGAAACATTTCGGATTTAAGTTCTGAGTCGATTTATCCACTCGTCTTTAGTCTAGCGACTCTTAAAACTGGTATATCATTTTTATTCCGTTAGCTTCGTCCATTTTAAGAATTTGTGTTAGCGTCTAAATGAAAGGAGGTAGGAATGAGGCTTCAGGTCAGATCTTCAGTCAGCAGCAGCTGTTTGTTTTACAGTTTTTAATCTGGTTACTTAAGACTGGTAGCTCGACTTTTTTTCATTTGGTTATAGCTTTCCCAATTTAAAGAATTGATTCTACTGTCTAAATGAAAGAACGTGCCTTCAGATTGAAATAAGTGATCTTTTAGGTGATCAAGCAGTATTTAATACGTTGCTATAAAGGCTCACCAGTCAGTATTCAAAGTTTCTTTGCAGAAGTTTGGTTCTTTCATGCATCTCTGTCCTTAATCTCTCCGTTACCAAAGTCTTTAGTGTGCTTATTTTTGCTCGTAGAATTAGTACACAATATTTGTCGTTCGAATTTAAATGTACCCTGTATATATAACTGTTGAATAGAGGTATGGTCTGATATAGTTCCTTTTTTCTTATATTACAGCGTAACTACAAACATACGTGCTCATCAATTCAATATAAATGTAAAGCACCAGCTTTCGGGTGAAATAGTCTCTCCGAATATTCTTTTCGAACCAGATTCTATTTATCTTCTTTAGCCTTCAAAATATCCCAAATTAAAAAGTTCATTTATTTCCATTATTGTACAGAGAGACGTTTTTTATACTCTTAATTTTATAACAGTGGTGTTTTTAACTTCCAGAATCAAGAGTAATGATTAAAAATCACCAACTCAAAGTGTTCATTTTCCGTTGTTGGAGACCTCTACAACGTAATCCCGCATGCAATTAATCCATGTCAAGTACCATCTATCATGTCCGTAACACGTTGTATTTCAGCTCACAAGCAAAAGTTACTTCTATGAGCCACTACCTCGCTACAAGAAAAGGGAGGGATCATCAGATTTTAGTGTTGATAAATGAAAGTGAAACATTACCTAAATTAAATTTACTTTTTAACGGTCTGTTATACAAAATACAATATATCATGTTACAAGAATACAAAATAAAAACAGAAGTAATATAACAAATACACAAACAAGTATTTATTTTCTTGAAACATAATGGTTTATAATTGTTTATTTGGTTGGCTTGTTGTTAATGTAAAACACTAGAAAAAAGTAAATATATAGGGAACAAGACAGAAATACTGTTCTCCCAACCTGAAGCTTAGCAATGTTAGGTACTACACCAGGGTGACATTAACTTAGACTTGATTCATCTCTTGTTTTCCATTTATATATGGCCTTTTGGCATTTTTGCTGAAGCCGACATCTCTTTTGTTGTTGAAGGCTTAGAAGGATAAAAACAAAAACAAGTTTCACTCGTAAATTAGAAACATAGCCTGCCTATTTTGGACTTGTTCCTTTGTATAACTTAGTTTTGCAGGAAGTATTCTTTTTTCAGTATAAGGGAGTGGGTTATAATAATACTTCAAGGAGGCTTGAAACAAAATTTGCTTGTAAGAAATAAGCGTAGAAGGGGTTGAATAATGACATACAGGATCTTCAAGGACTATTTAAAATGCAGAATATTACTGGATAGTTCATTAACTGTTGAAATAAACAACGTTGAACAGCACTGATTACAGTTCTACATTCAGTGAACTATTGTTTGTGCTTCCGTAATTGTTATGAAATGATTGTAAGTGGCAATATATTGGATCATTCGCACAATACAAAAAGTAGTAGTGCGGTGTTAACGGTAGCATATCGGGCTGCAGACAAGAGAATTCAAGTGCGATTTTTGGCAATGCCAATTAATTTTTTTCGCGTATAATTTATATTACTGAGAACCAGACGGATTTAAGCAATAATTTGTTCAGAGAGAATAAAGCTTTCTTTTGCCCCCCCCCTTTTTTTTTGTAGAAATGCTTTTTCTTTGTAGCATATTTTTGAAACTGTTTAAAAATTCGTGTTATTGAAGACTTTTAAAACACAACTTTTCGATTAGGCTACACTAAATGAAGAACCAGTATGTTTTGAATTGTTAATAAAAAAAAAACTTTTATCTCAAAATAAATATTTGGTACACTCATGATGTTTGCTAATTTATTGATTTTAACATGTGTGTGTTTTCTTATTAATAGTAATCCTTATGCTTTTTTTGTACTCAGCTGCAATTCCCTATTTGAATTAGCTACAATTATTTAAAAAAATCTATGCGAATGACTTAGCACCTAGAGTTGCCAACCCTTATCAGTCTCCCGAAATCAAATTCATTCTCCCAGTATCTCAGACAAACTTTGTTGCCTTCTGGAATCTCAAACCCTGTTATTTGATTATAATTTGCTCTAAAATCTATTATAGTTTTGCTTACATGCGCTGAGCTATTCCCCCCTTCCCTAAATTTAGGACAAACTTCCAAAATTCACAACAGTATTTTTTATACTGGTTATAAAGTAGATATACTTCTTGTGTACCTACTTCGGGAGGAGTGAAGAGAGAAATAATAGATTTAAACACATGATTGCATCAAAGTCTTTAGGCTCCTTCACTTCAACCAGTTTCGGTAAACCTAATTCTTGTGAATCTATTTTTTAAAAAGAAATTCCTAATACAGCACAGAGGCCATTTTGCATAGGATATTAACAACAAAAATGGGATTTGGATAGTAATCAGCCGTGACCTTGTTCGAGGTACCAGCCTAGCATTTGCCTTATGTGGCCGTGAATAAACAGAAAAACCCTCGGTCAGCAGGGTAGCCACTACGCACGATCCCACCACCTTTGAATACATCTGTCAATATACCCTAGCTATTGTATGACTGGTATCCTAAATGACTGTCCGCCATTTTTGATCGAGGTGCTGGAAAACTGTGTTCAGTGACAACGTGGGTAGTGAAACACAATTCAGTTGAATGTATTTATCGCCTTTGGGCAGCTGTTGCTCAGGCACGGATAGAGTAAGGCAAAGTATACTTGAAGGAGTCGGCTAGGGCTCAAGTTGAAGGTACCATCCCGTCATTTGTGTATGTGACTTAGGGAATGCCCTGGAAATAGCTGTCAGGATAGTCGGCTTATAGTTCATTTGGGGTAGTCGAAATTGTTTGGAAGCAAAGCTGTTTTGTGAGTAAATCGAGTTCTGCCCATTTCACTGCTTTGTCTCCGTTGTAAAGTCGTGAAGACTGAAACAAATGGTAGTTTTGAAGATAATCTTTCTAATTCCTTACTTTCTTCTCCCCATCAGTTGTTCAGTTTTGTTTTCCAGAAAGAAAATTGCATGTGAAATGTCAAACCTCTGCTAATATCTATCATGTGCCCCATCATAAAGTAAAAACTTATACGTAACTTTGTGGCACCATTAAGAGGTCAAATACGGTTTATACTTGTAATTATACCAAGTGCATATTTGCTCTATTTGTGGCGTAGTCAATAGATTCCGAGACTGGTTACTTGAAATCTAAACGTATAACCATCGTGTTTTAAAAAAAAACGTATCAGCAGTACCGTTAAGACCGAAAACATCTAGACCCGATACAAAGATGCCTAAAGCCGTTCAATTTAATCAATAAATTCAACCGACAGCATCCCCGTAACTTTTTCTGTGATAATTCTGGTAAATAAGCTTTTCATCCATCTTTTCGAACTTTTGTTTCCTAGTGTTTTGGCAGCTTCAAGAAAAGAGAGAATTCCCAGGACACTACATCTTGCTAGTAAGGAGGATTGAATATCACTATTTTGTTAGCGGCCAAAAACGACTAATCTTTTCTTTTCCGTACTTCCTGTGATGGTCTGCGACAGTACCATCCAAGGAATGATCAGTGATTGGAAGGAATTGTTATGGCTTGACAAACTTTCTCATTTTTTTTTTTTTTTGTTGACTGAAAGTCGACGAGGGAATCCCGGTGTCCAGTGGCTACGATCGAGGACTTTGGAACGGTATTGAGGAAGCATGCAGGTTCGAGTCCTACAGCCAGCAAGCCATCCTTACTGAGAATTTGATTTTTATTGGTTTGCCCAGGTGAATGCCGGGATGGTACCTAAAATTAAGACATTCTTCTCTATCTTTCCAACCCTCGCTACAAAAGAACTATCGAGGGACGTCATCCCTGTGATATGTTACGGGCTTGGACCATAGCTGTCTCTTCAACAAATAAATAAATAAATATTGTGTAATAAATCACAGATTTTAATTACCTTATTAATATAAAGATAAAAAAAATATTTTAGTGGGGATGGGGTTTGATTCTGAAATGACAGTTTTGAAGAGAAGAGTACGGTCGGAGTTCAGCAACCTGAACATGTAGAACTTCGGATACCTAGCAACCCACAGACTTGGATGGCTGTGCAATATAAATAACAGAGAAAGAGATCCTCCAGGATGATAGTTTTTTTTAGAGCGCTCCGCTTCAGAATGTGGAAGGAATTTGATCTCGTGAGTGGAACGTCATCCTTCCTCCCCTCCAGTCATCTTGCAGCAGTGGTTTAACTATGTTACTTGAGCTCCGGGTGAACCTCCAGTTATTTTAGATTCAGAGTTCGGAATTGACGTTTATCTTGAAGGCTTCATTAAATTGGATAACAAGATACCATCTCTGCTTCATCTTGGATGCATGTTGCCAAGCAAATTAAAATTATTTCTTTAACCCCCTTCTCTTCCCCCCCACTCTTCCTGTGTGTGTGTGTGTCGTGCACTGAACATCGATTTTTGAAACAAAACGTTTCTTGTTAGTAGAACTAGGTTAATTAGAATTGTTTGTCTCTTTGGCGTTGCGTTTGGAAACAATCTTTTTCTCTTTAGTTTATGCTTCAAATATAATTAATACAAATAAAGATAGAAGTGAATTCAGTGGGGGCAACTTAAAGTAATATTCACCATTATTATTACTACTATTAGTGTAAAGTAGACGCAGTTAGAAAGAAAACGCCATTTTCTTTCTTTTTTTTCGTGATATTTAGCCATGTTGGAAAACGATCCTCAAGCCCTGCTCTGGCGATCTGCTCTACAGTTTCTAGACAAATGACAAAATAGAGGCGCGTTGGAACCGTACATGTTTCGTACTTTCATCACTAGCAAACTTATCAGATGTGGATGATGTCACCTTTGACAATTTAAGATAGGTTTCGGCAATAAATACCAGTTTTTGCTTATACAGTGTATACTCGTTCTTGGAACCTTTGATAATTTTTCGTCACTTAAAAAAATTGGCAGGTAGTAACTCCGGTAAAAGTACTGTAAAAACAGCTTTATCGAAATAACTACTATCTTACGCTGTATCTGTATTGGTTTGTTTGCTTAATAAAATTTAAAAAATAACATCAATTTGTGACTTAATTACGATTTTAGCTTCTAGAGATTATACTAACTTTTCCCACTTGTAAAATTGGGATTGCTCTGTTCACTTACTAAATATTCAATTATTCATGTAATTCCCGTTACGGAATTCTTCACTGTTGACGAGATGAGGCAAAGAAATGTCTATGGAAAACGAGACGAGACAGCATCAATCTCGTCTCGTGTGCAACACTAGAGTTTTTGCAGTTATTTTAACTTTAAAACAAGTTTTGTGTTAATTTGCAGAAGTTACATGTGTGGTATTTTCGATGAATGAACATTTTCTTAAAATAATACCTGTGATTTGTTGTTCGGGGCTATTAGCAACCTAATGTGTTATGTATAGGATTCCAGTTCTCGCATGTTCACATAGGTGAATGTGTTTAGAACTACAATGATAATCAACTACTTACGTACAACACGTGTTCTAGCCTCGCCAAATGTGCCTGAAGAAAATGCGGTTCACTTAGTCTCTTGAAAACAAAGTAGGATGAAACTCCAATAGCAAAAATGCGTGAAACTGTCAAAAGAAATTTCTATAACTGTCAAAGATTCCTAATGACGAGTTGCTGGAAAATACCACCAAGCACTTTTTGTTATGTGACTCCCAACAGTATTGGCATCTCGCGTACTGTATGTAAATAGATTTTAGGGGAAAGGTCGGTAGCCCCGGACGATAAAAACTTACGGATGTAGGCAAGGAGAAAGATCGGTACTGTACTAATTAAATATTGCGTGCAAGGTGTTTAAGAAAGTTATGTTCGTAAATTGGAGAGCAAAGTCCTCAAACGGAAAATAATTTTGAAGAATAGATGTTATTACCTTTTTCACAATAAACCTTGTATTGGTAAATGTTGAAATTAACACAGAAAAATTGACAGTCGCCGCGACCGGGACTCGAACCCGGATCTCCCAGTTGCCGGCTAGGTATGCTACCAATTACACCACCACGGCACGGCCAATTCTGTGTTAGTTTCAACATTTACCAACACAAGGTTTATTGTGAAAA